>MU738683.1:6623-17278 GCA_026770625.1 Nicotiana glauca | reverse complement strand
ATCTCAATTCTTTCTTAAAAGTTTCCTAATGCACTATAATCATTAGGTGGTGACTTCTTCAAACTCAAAAAAAAAACCCCAATTCTCGCAAGGGAATAGAGTTGTCCTCCTGAATGTCGTATACCCGATTCCGAACCCCGTTTGGAAAAAAAGGGGGCGTCTAGAGCATGGCAACTCTACTGGGGATTCTTTAGGCTTTTACCATTTCATGTTATATGTGACTTTATTGCTTTCTTTTATTGCTTTGTTTAATGCCTTTATTCGAAACTAACTTGTCTTTTGTTTCTTTTTCTTTAACGCTTTCATTCACCACTTTCCATCAATACCGTTGTAATTTTGAACAATTATTGTAAACATTTATTTTATGAACGTGGAAATACATGTCAATTTGTTTCATTCTTGTAAACTGCATCTTCAACATCATATTCCACTCATGAGAAACAAATACCATAGCAACACTTATAATGAGTGGTTGCGCCCTTCCAATATTATCACCCTTTAAATTTGGCAAAGGCGTATTTACGGTAAAACCAGTCGATCAGCGGTGCAGTCAACGGTTCCGTGCCTTTTCCTCTTGAGTTGTCCGCTCAAGGGTACCTTTCTATTACCCCATAGAAACCTTATTCTATTTAACTGTACATGCATCATGGTCAAACCTAGCCGAGTCAGTTATGTTGTCCATATAATGACTCATTAGGATAGCCTTGTCCAAAGTCCACAGGGTTTTCTTGAAACCCAAACGGACACCTCCATGTTCTATGCATTTATAATTATTGGTTTAAATAGGCGAGTCCAGTAGGGTGAGGGCCTAACACTTTGTTTTGTAGAAAATGAGGCACGAAGTCCCCAGATTTGGCATGGTAACCAATAGTCATCCAAGGCTACTGAATTGATGGAAAGACCTCCACTCCAGTGGTCAGACGCTCGTCCACAAATACTTAGGGAATTTGCCTTCCCTTCTAGAAATCCAACCCGACAACAAAATTATAGAGGCTGCGACACTGTTCTAGGATAGTGACAGGTCTGTGTTCCGCTTCGGGAACCTTGAAATGACTTCTTTGCTCAAAGAAATAAGAGGTTTAGCTGGTATCCCTTGGGAGACTCCAAGTTTGCTTATGCCAGAGAATCGCAAGGGTAGGGGTTTCCTTAAGATGATGGGACTGAAGAAGAATCCAGATTTAACCTTTCTGAAAGACTCTTACATCCCATTCGACTAACTGTACGAGAGGTACGGCCAAAGCAAGTTATACCGCACCTACACAGATGAATTCGCCATCACCTCATTGGGGCATATCCATAGAAGGGTCTTCATTTTTATGTTCTATTTTTTGGGAATGATAATGTTCCCTATGAAGAAGGCTAGGATCCACACCAGACTGGCCATGGTAACAAAGACTCTAATGGAAGGAATTGGCGGGCAGCCTTTCAGTATAGTGCCTGGCGGATAGGACCGAAATATCCTTTTTAAGGGCGGATAGACACAATATATCCTATTTGAGAGCAGATAGACCCGAAATATCCTATTTGAGGGCGGATAGACCTGATATATCCTATTTGAGGGTGGATAAACTCAAAATATATCCTATTCGAGGGCGGATAGAACCAGAATATCCTATTTGAGGGCGGATAGACCTGATATATCCTATTTGAGGGTGGATAAACTCAAAATATATCCTATTCGAGGGCGGATAGAACCAGAATATCCTATTTGAGGGCGGATAGACCTGATATATCCTATTTGAGGGTGGATAAACTCAAAATATATCCTATTCGAGGGCGGATAGAACCAGAATATCCTATTTGAGGGCGGATAGACCTGATATATCCTATTTGAGGGTGGATAAACTCAAAATATATCCTATTCGAGGGCGGATAGAACCAGAATATCCTATTTGAGGGCGGATAGACCTGATATATCCTATTTGAGGGTGGATAAACTCAAAATATATCCTATTCGAGGGCGGATAGAACCAGAATATCCTATTTGAGGGCGGATAGACCTGATATATCCTATTTGAGGGTGGATAAACTCAAAATATATCCTATTCGAGGGCGGATAGAACCAGAATATCCTATTTGAGGGCGGATAGACCTGATATATCCTATTTGAGGGTGGATAAACTCAAAATATATCCTATTCGAGGGCGGATAGAACCAGAATATCCTATTTGAGGGCGGATAGACCTGATATATCCTATTTGAGGGTGGATAAACTCAAAATATATCCTATTCGAGGGCGGATAGAACCAGAATATCCTATTTGAGGGCGGATAGACCTGATATATCCTATTTGAGGGTGGATAAACTCAAAATATATCCTATTCGAGGGCGGATAGAACCAGAATATCCTATTTGAGGGCGGATAGACCTGATATATCCTATTTGAGGGTGGATAAACTCAAAATATATCCTATTCGAGGGCGGATAGAACCAGAATATCCTATTTGAGGGCGGATAGACCTGATATATCCTATTTGAGGGTGGATAAACTCAAAATATATCCTATTCGAGGGCGGATAGAACCAGAATATCCTATTTGAGGGCGGATAGACCTGATATATCCTATTTGAGGGTGGATAAACTCAAAATATATCCTATTCGAGGGCGGATAGAACCAGAATATCCTATTTGAGGGCGGATAGACCTGATATATCCTATTTGAGGGTGGATAAACTCAAAATATATCCTATTCGAGGGCGGATAGAACCAGAATATCCTATTTGAGGGCGGATAGACCTGATATATCCTATTTGAGGGTGGATAAACTCAAAATATATCCTATTCGAGGGCGGATAGAACCAGAATATCCTATTTGAGGGCGGATAGACCTGATATATCCTATTTGAGGGTGGATAAACTCAAAATATATCCTATTCGAGGGCGGATAGAACCAGAATATCCTATTTGAGGGCGGATAGACCTGATATATCCTATTTGAGGGTGGATAAACTCAAAATATATCCTATTCGAGGGCGGATAGAACCAGAATATCCTATTTGAGGGCGGATAGACCTGATATATCCTATTTGAGGGTGGATAAACTCAAAATATATCCTATTCGAGGGCGGATAGAACCAGAATATCCTATTTGAGGGCGGATAGACCTGATATATCCTATTTGAGGGTGGATAAACTCAAAATATATCCTATTCGAGGGCGGATAGAACCAGAATATCCTATTTGAGGGCGGATAGACCTGATATATCCTATTTGAGGGTGGATAAACTCAAAATATATCCTATTCGAGGGCGGATAGAACCAGAATATCCTATTTGAGGGCGGATAGACCTGATATATCCTATTTGAGGGTGGATAAACTCAAAATATATCCTATTCGAGGGCGGATAGAACCAGAATATCCTATTTGAGGGCGGATAGACCTGATATATCCTATTTGAGGGTGGATAAACTCAAAATATATCCTATTCGAGGGCGGATAGAACCAGAATATCCTATTTGAGGGCGGATAGACCTGATATATCCTATTTGAGGGTGGATAAACTCAAAATATATCCTATTCGAGGGCGGATAGAACCAGAATATCCTATTTGAGGGCGGATAGACCTGATATATCCTATTTGAGGGTGGATAAACTCAAAATATATCCTATTCGAGGGCGGATAGAACCAGAATATCCTATTTGAGGGCGGATAGACCTGATATATCCTATTTGAGGGTGGATAAACTCAAAATATATCCTATTCGAGGGCGGATAGAACCAGAATATCCTATTTGAGGGCGGATAGACCTGATATATCCTATTTGAGGGTGGATAAACTCAAAATATATCCTATTCGAGGGCGGATAGAACCAGAATATCCTATTTGAGGGCGGATAGACCTGATATATCCTATTTGAGGGTGGATAAACTCAAAATATATCCTATTCGAGGGCGGATAGAACCAGAATATCCTATTTGAGGGCGGATAGACCTGATATATCCTATTTGAGGGTGGATAAACTCAAAATATATCCTATTCGAGGGCGGATAGAACCAGAATATCCTATTTGAGGGCGGATAGACCTGATATATCCTATTTGAGGGTGGATAAACTCAAAATATATCCTATTCGAGGGCGGATAGAACCAGAATATCCTATTTGAGGGCGGATAGACCTGATATATCCTATTTGAGGGTGGATAAACTCAAAATATATCCTATTCGAGGGCGGATAGAACCAGAATATCCTATTTGAGGGCGGATAGACCTGATATATCCTATTTGAGGGTGGATAAACTCAAAATATATCCTATTCGAGGGCGGATAGAACCAGAATATCCTATTTGAGGGCGGATAGACCTGATATATCCTATTTGAGGGTGGATAAACTCAAAATATATCCTATTCGAGGGCGGATAGAACCAGAATATCCTATTTGAGGGCGGATAGACCTGATATATCCTATTTGAGGGTGGATAAACTCAAAATATATCCTATTCGAGGGCGGATAGAACCAGAATATCCTATTTGAGGGCGGATAGACCTGATATATCCTATTTGAGGGTGGATAAACTCAAAATATATCCTATTCGAGGGCGGATAGAACCAGAATATCCTATTTGAGGGCGGATAGACCTGATATATCCTATTTGAGGGTGGATAAACTCAAAATATATCCTATTCGAGGGCGGATAGAACCAGAATATCCTATTTGAGGGCGGATAGACCTGATATATCCTATTTGAGGGTGGATAAACTCAAAATATATCCTATTCGAGGGCGGATAGAACCAGAATATCCTATTTGAGGGCGGATAGACCTGATATATCCTATTTGAGGGTGGATAAACCCAAAAAATATCCTTTTTAAGGGCGGATAGACACAATATATCCTATTTGAGAGCAGATAGACCCGAAATATCCTATTTGAGGGCGGATAGACACGAAATATTCTATTTGAGGGTGGATAGACTCGATATATCCTATTTGAGGGTGGATGAACTCAAAATATATGCTATTTGGGGGCGGATAGAATTAAAATATCCTATTTGAGGACGGATAGACACGAAATATCCAATTTGAGGGCGAATAGAACCGAAATATCCTATTTGAGGGTGGATTGACCCGATATATCCTATTTGAGGGCGGACTGACATGATATACCCTATTTACGGGCGGATAGGACCGAAATATCCTTTTTAAGGGCGGATAAACCCGATATATCTTATTTGAGGGCAGATAGACCCGAAATATCCTATTTGAGGGCGGATAGACACGAAATATGCTATTTGAGGGCGGATAGACACGAAATATGCTATTTGAGGGCGGATAGACACGAAATATGCTATTTGAGGGCGGATAGACACGAAATATGCTATTTGAGGGCGGATAGACACGAAATATGCTATTTGAGGGCGGATAGACACGAAATATGCTATTTGAGGGCGGATAGACACGAAATATGCTATTTGAGGGCGGATAGACACGAAATATGCTATTTGAGGGCGGATAGACACGAAATATGCTATTTGAGGGCGGATAGACACGAAATATGCTATTTGAGGGCGGATAGACACGAAATATGCTATTTGAGGGCGGATAGACACGAAATATGCTATTTGAGGGCGGATAGACACGAAATATGCTATTTGAGGGCGGATAGACACGAAATATGCTATTTGAGGGCGGATAGACACGAAATATGCTATTTGAGGGCGGATAGACACGAAATATGCTATTTGAGGGCGGATAGACACGAAATATGCTATTTGAGGGCGGATAGACACGAAATATGCTATTTGAGGGCGGATAGACACGAAATATGCTATTTGAGGGCGGATAGACACGAAATATGCTATTTGAGGGCGGATAGACACGAAATATGCTATTTGAGGGCGGATAGACACGAAATATGCTATTTGAGGGCGGATAGACACGAAATATGCTATTTGAGGGCGGATAGACACGAAATATGCTATTTGAGGGCGGATAGACACGAAATATGCTATTTGAGGGCGGATAGACACGAAATATGCTATTTGAGGGCGGATAGACACGAAATATGCTATTTGAGGGCGGATAGACACGAAATATGCTATTTGAGGGCGGATAGACACGAAATATGCTATTTGAGGGCGGATAGACACGAAATATGCTATTTGAGGGCGGATAGACACGAAATATGCTATTTGAGGGCGGATAGACACGAAATATGCTATTTGAGGGCGGATAGACACGAAATATGCTATTTGAGGGCGGATAGACACGAAATATGCTATTTGAGGGCGGATAGACACGAAATATGCTATTTGAGGGCGGATAGACACGAAATATGCTATTTGAGGGCGGATAGACACGAAATATGCTATTTGAGGGCGGATAGACACGAAATATGCTATTTGAGGGCGGATAGACACGAAATATGCTATTTGAGGGCGGATAGACACGAAATATGCTATTTGAGGGCGGATAGACACGAAATATGCTATTTGAGGGCGGATAGACACGAAATATGCTATTTGAGGGCGGATAGACACGAAATATGCTATTTGAGGGCGGATAGACACGAAATATGCTATTTGAGGGCGGATAGACACGAAATATGCTATTTGAGGGCGGATAGACACGAAATATGCTATTTGAGGGCGGATAGACACGAAATATGCTATTTGAGGGCGGATAGACACGAAATATGCTATTTGAGGGCGGATAGACACGAAATATGCTATTTGAGGGCGGATAGACACGAAATATGCTATTTGAGGGCGGATAGACACGAAATATGCTATTTGAGGGCGGATAGACACGAAATATGCTATTTGAGGGCGGATAGACACGAAATATGCTATTTGAGGGCGGATAGACACGAAATATGCTATTTGAGGGCGGATAGACACGAAATATGCTATTTGAGGGCGGATAGACACGAAATATGCTATTTGAGGGCGGATAGACACGAAATATGCTATTTGAGGGCGGATAGACACGAAATATGCTATTTGAGGGCGGATAGACACGAAATATGCTATTTGAGGGCGGATAGACACGAAATATGCTATTTGAGGGCGGATAGACACGAAATATGCTATTTGAGGGCGGATAGACACGAAATATGCTATTTGAGGGCGGATAGACACGAAATATGCTATTTGAGGGCGGATAGACACGAAATATGCTATTTGAGGGCGGATAGACACGAAATATGCTATTTGAGGGCGGATAGACCCGATATATCCTATTTGAGGGTGGATGAACCCAAAATATATCCTATTTGAGGGCAGATGGAACTGAAATATCCTATTTGAGGGCGGATAGACCCGAAATATCATATTTGGGGGCGGATAGACGCGATATATCCTATTTGAGAGTGAATAGAACCGATATATCCTATTTGAGGGCGGATAGAACCGATATATCTTATTTTAGGGCGGATAGACCTGAAATATCTTATTTGAGGGCGGATAGACCCGAAATATCCTATTTGAGGGCGGATAGAGCCGATATAGCCTATTTGAGGGCGGATAGACCAGAAATATCCTATTTAAGGGCGGATAGACCCGAAATATCCTATTTAACGGCGGATAGACCCGATATATCCTATTTGAGGGCGCATAGAACCGAAATATCCTATTTGAGGGTGGATGAACTCAAAATATATCCTATTTGAGGGCGGATAGAACCAGAATATACTATTTAAAGGCGGATAGACCCGATATATCCTATTTGAGGGTGGATAAACCCAAAAAATATCCTTTTTAAGGGCGGATAGACCCGATATTTCCTATTTGAGGGCAGATTGACCCGAAATATCCTATTTGAGGGCGGATAGACACGAAATATTCTATTTCAGGGTGGATAGACTCGATATATCTTATTTGAGGGTGGATGAACTCAAAATATATCCTACTTGGGGGCGGATAGAATTGAAATATCCTATTTGAGGACGAATAGACCCGAAATATCCTATTGGAGGGCGAATAGAACCGAAATATCCTATTTGAGGGCGAATTGACCCGAAATATCCTATTTGAGGGCGGATTGACACGATATGCCCTATTTAAGGGCGGATAGGACCGAAATATCCTTTTTAAGGGCGGATAGACCCGATATATCCTATTTGAGGGCGGATAGAACCGAAATATCCTTTTTGAGGGCGGATAGACCCGGATTATCCTATTTGAAGGCGAATAGAACCGAAATGTCCTATTTGAGGGCGGATAGACCCGATATATCCTATTTGAGGGTGGATAAACCCAAAAAATATCCTTTTTAAGGGCGGATAGACCCGAAATGTCCTATTTGAGGACGGATAGACCCAAAATATCCTATTTGAGGGCGGATAGACCCGAAATATCATATTTGAGAGCGGATAGACACGAAATATCCTATTTGAGGGCGGATAGACCCAAAATGTCCTATTTGAGGGCGGATAGACCCGATATATCCTATTTGAGGGTTGATAAACCCAAAAAATATCCTTTTTAAGGGCGGATAGACCCGATATATCCTATTTGAGGGCGGATAGACTCAAAATATCCTATTTGAGGGCGGATAGAACCGAAATATCTTTTTTGAGGGCGGATAGACCCGAATTATCCTATTTGAGGGCGAATAGAACCGAAATGTCCTATTTGAGGGCGGATAGACCCGATATATCCTATTTGAGGGTGGATAAACCCAAAAAATATCCTTTTTAAGGGCGGATAGACCCGAAATATCCTATTCGAGGGCGGATAGACCCGATATATCCTATTTGAGGGCTGATAGAGCCGATATATCCTATTTGAGGGCGGATAGACCCAAAATATCCTATTTGAGGGCGGATAGACCCGATATATCCTATTTGAGGGTGGATAAACCCAAAAAAATATCCTTTTTAAGGGCGGATAGACCAGATATATCCTATTTGAGGGCGGATAGACCCGAAATATCCTATTTGAGGGCGGATAGACTCGATCAATCCTATTTGGGGGCGGATAGAACTGAAATATCCTATTTGAGGACGGATAGACCCGAAATATCCTATTTGAGGGCGAATAGAACCGAAATATCCTATTTGAGGGCGGATTGACCCGAAATTTCCTATTTGAGGGCGGATTGACACGATATACCCTATTTAAGGCGGATTGGACCGAAATATCCTTTTTAAAGGCCGATAGACCCGATATATCCTATTTGAGGGCGGATAGACCCGAAATATCATATATGAGGGCGGATAGACATGAAATATCCTATTTGAGGGCGGATAGACCCGAAATATCCTATTTGAGGGCGGATAGACCGATATATCCTATTTGAGGGTGAATAGAACCGATATATCCTATTTAAGGGTAGATAGAACTGATATATCTTATTTGAGGGCGGATAGACCTGAAATATCCTATTTGAGGGCGGATAGACTCAAAATATCCTATTTGTGGGCGGATAGACCCGATATATCCTATTTGAGGGCGGATAGACCACTAATATCCTATTTGAGGGCGGATAGGCACAAAATATCCTATTTGATGGCGGATAGACTCGTTATATCCTATTTGAGGGCGCATAGAACGGAAATATCCTATTTGAGGGTGGATGAACTCAAAATATATCCTATTTGAGGGCGGATAGAACCGGAATATCCTATTTGAGGGCGGATAGACCCGATATATCCTATTTGAGGGCGGATAGACCCGAAATATCCTATTTGAGGGCGGATCGACCCGATATATCCTATTAGAGGGTGGATGAACTCAAAATATTTCCTATTTGGGGGTGGATAGAACTGAAATATCCTATTTGAGGACGGATAGACACGAAATATCCAATTTGAGGGCGAATGGAACCGAAATATCCTATTTGAGGGCGGATTGACCTGAAATATCCTATTTGAGGGCGAATTGACATGATATACCCTATTTATGGGCGGATAGGACCAAAATATCCTTTTTAAGGGCGGATAGACCCGATATATCTTATTTGAGGCCGGATAGACCCGAAATATCTTATTTGAGGGAAGATACACACGAAATATCCTATTTGAGGGCGGATAGACCCGATATATCCTCTGTGAGGGTGGATGAACCCAAAAATAACTCCTATTTGAGGGCGGATGGAACTGAAATATCCTATTTGAAGATGGATAGACCCGAAATATCCTATTTGTGGGCGGATAGACCCGATATATCCTATTTGAGGGTGAATAGAACCGATATATCCTATTTGAGTGCGGATAGAACCGATATATCTTATTTTAGGGCGGATAGACCAGAAATATCTTATTTGAGGGTGGATAGACCCGAAATATCCTATTTGAGGGCGGATAGACTCGATATATCCTATTTGAGGGCGGATAGACCCGAAATATCCTATTTGAGGGCGGATAGCCCCGAAATATCCTATTTGATGGCGGATAGACCCGATATATCCTATTTGAGGGCGCATAGAACCGAAATCTCCTACTTGAGGGTGGATGAACTCAAAATATATCCTATTTGAGGGCGGATAGAACCAGAATATCCTATTTGAGGACGGATAGACCCGATATATCCTATTTGAGGGTGGATAAACCCAAAAAAAATCCTTTTTAAGGGCGGATAGACCCGATATATCCTATTTGAGGGCGGATAGGCCCGATATATCCTATTTGAGGGCGGATATACACGAAATATTCTATTTGAGGGTGGATAGACCCGATATATCCTATTTGAGGGTGGATGAACTCAAAATATATCCTA
>MU738682.1:21494-58128 GCA_026770625.1 Nicotiana glauca | reverse complement strand
AATTCCAAACGGACTTTGATAACACTGCAATGCTCTTCAAGCCAAACTTATGAAATTTCTTCTAAAATGCCAACTTCCACAATAGGCGCCATAACGCTCCCGGGTTATTCAAAACCCAATCCGGGCATATGCCCAAGTCCGAAATCACCATACGAACCTACTGGAACCTTCAGATCCTGATTCCGAGGTCGTTCACTTGAAATTCAAATCCTAGATCATTCTTTCAACTTTAAGCTTTCGAAATGAGAATTCTCTTCCCAAATCAACTCTGGACTTTTTGAAATTTAATTTCGACCACGCGTACAATTCACAATACCTGAAATGAAGCTGCTCATGGCCTCCTACTGCTGAACGGAGCGTTGGTAATCAAAACGACCGGTCGGGTCGTTACACATGACTTGTTTTACTATCTTACCTTATTATAATATTTTTCCTACTTGTTCGATTATTTAAACTGTAATTCATGTTAGACATCATGTCTAGACAATGTACTATTTGTTTGAGACTTTATAGGGCTACTCTTGCCGTTTCTGAGCTATTTGCCTTAGTTTTACACATGTTCTCAGTCATGATGCCATATCCGTGTATAATATCTCTATCTCAGTACTTTTTATTTGATTCCTCACATGTTGTAGATGCTTCTTATGTGTAAAACTATCAAACTGAATATTGTGAAGATGTGTTTATTTGAGACTTGAACGGTAACTGACTTAGTTTGAACCATAGAGCCGGTTTGGTATTGATTTTGAGGTGACGTGTACGCTAGGCTCATATTGGGCTAAGTGTTATTGTTATTGGGCTAAGTGTTATTGTTCACTATTGGGCTAAATAATTTTGATTAGATCTTGGGCAGGATCCACCCCTCCCGGGTCCGACATGCCAGCAGTGAGCGTAGACACATTGTTTTATATACGTGCTTGATGATGGGCTTTATGCCAGGCACTCGTACAGTTCTAAGTTTGATTTTTCTTGATGGATCAACCGTGGTATTATTGTTTTGACAAGTATACATGACATGTAGGCATAAAGATATACTTTTCTCATTCTAGCTAATAAATAAAATATTTTATCCGTGATGGACCTTAATTGTTATACTTGAAAGCATGTCTAAATTCTTGTATTTTGAACAAACTGCACATATCATCATTAAGTTTATTACCTATATTGCTCCTTTTATATCGTGAGTTGTTATCGATTATTAAATGTTGATCTCTGACTATTTCTTCTGAGCTCGTCACTACTTTTAACCCAAGGTTAGTAATGTTACTTACTGAGTATATTAGGTCGGTTATACTCATACTACATTATGCACTTCATGTACGAATTCAGGTGCTTCTGGATGAGGTGACCTCTAGATTCTGATGCTACCAGCTTGGGAGACTACGAGCTAGCGGTCTTTCATGCCCCAAACCTGAAGAGGCGTGGCCGACACTCGGTGATATACTCGGCCCGAGCATACTACTCTGTAAATGTAAAATCTGGAGGGATAACCCTCAACTAGGCCGATGAGGCCATATTCTGAATCATCGGAATATAACGTCTACAATCAACAATACCAAACTAAAAATCTACATAGGGCTGGTAAAGCAATAATACTGATATAAAAAATGTACAGGACTCGTCTACAAGCCTCTAGGGATAACTGAACTATATCATGGTTGGGATAGGGCCTCGACCTACCCATCAAACCTGTATATATAATGGACTACAAGGTCTAGACCTGGTAACCCCGGGAAAGTGGAGCTTACCAACCAAGCTGATGTTTTACTGTTTACTGGGAATGTCTATCCAACTATCTTTCAGGACATGCAGGCATGAAATACAGCACCCCAGCAAAACGAATTGTTTATATTGAAAATGGTAATAACAATTAAATTTGATTTTGTGATTCTAAAAATATGTGATCTGTTTTTATGCTAGTTGTTAGGCAATGGATCCTAAGTTAAGGATTGGAAATTCAGATGATAGCTTGTAGATAGCTTAATAAATGAACCGAAATGCTGGAAATCGAGGTCTCGAGCTTGCATAAACGGGGTTAAGGGTAACCGATGAAGAGGGATTAACAACTATTAGGGCTATGATTGTGGCTCTTTATGACCTATAACGGGCAATAAATGAAGAATAATTAATGATATACAATAAATGTAAATAAAGCAATAAATGTAAGCAATAGAGCCAAATAGAGAGTATATTTGAGTTAGAGAGCAAAAGGAATGATCTTGTCTTGGATGAAATATGTTGTGTGTTAGATCCCCTTACAAAATGAGAAGGATCTCCTTCATATAAGGAGGGAAATCTCATCCTAGTACATGAGTAATTATTACAAAGAAATATAGCTGGAACAGCTACCCACTAGTCCGGTACATGCTAGTATTTCCTTTGCAGGTTTTGACAGCTTTGATCACATGCCTTGGGAACTTCCCACCTTTTTACCATGACCATCGATCGTCACTGCCCTGAGGTTGGACGTTGATAACCCCTCGGATGGGAATCTCAAACATAGCCTCGAATCTTCAGGAACATGCTTATCAAGGATCCTAATGACCGAAAATTGGACCCTCCGATTTTACCGTATACAGATAGTCCCCACGTTTCTTAGATAAAAATAATAAGAAACGACTTTGACACCGATCTCCTCGAGCCTTCTATTATGATGTCATATATATGACATCAACTTTTGCGATAGCTGAGATGTCCCATCGAGCGTCTTTCCTAGGAACATTCATTACACTGTCAGTTTATTTTTTCAAAAGTAATAAAGCCGCCGCCGATCCATCTCTCAAAAGTATTGATTGTGCCCGTCGATAGATTTCTCAAAAAAGGGAATTGATTGCGTTTTCGGTTACGCTACCATATTCCTATGAATGGGGGATTTCTTGAACCCAAACTTAATTCCATTGATCTTCTTCTCCTTTCTTCTTTTCATCCTATCCATCCTTGTTTCCTATGTTTGAAAATCGTGCCCGTAAAGTCATATGGTAGTGTTTTCATCAGTTATGCCATGAGTCCTTCCTAGGGCTTTTTTCCACTGAGTGGGACTACACTGGTTTGTTATTGTTGCTGTTGGCCAGAAATAATGAGAGAGAAATTTCAAATTATCCTCGCATTGAAAGATATACGGGTTATGAACTTCTACTCATCTCTCTTAACTACCCGGTGCGGCACTTCACTCCTTTTGCTTTCCGTGGAGTGAGGTGGTGCCATCTACTAACTGTTGCATCCGGCACCGGTGCAACATCTTAAGAAGTGGCTTCACAATAGTGGCACTAGCGGGACCCATGCTCGCCAAATTTTTTACCCAGCCACTTCTTCATCTTTTTCTGCTTCTTCGTCATTGTTTTTTTGCTTCTTCCTCATCCTTGAAGATGCCATTTGGAAGGTCTAGGTGGGGCCTCGAAGAAATGATTCTCGAAGGCATTGCTCCCGAAGAAGTACCCCCGAGAGCATATTAAACTTTGAGCTGTTACTTTCACTTTATTGTTTTTTTGTAAAGACCCTTCATGGGCTCTTGCAATCATGTGTAAGTCCCTTCATGGGCTTTTTGTAATCAACGTTTATTAGTTCAAAGAAGTTTCTGATTTATGTTGGATTTTTCTTTATTTGCATTTGTGAAGAATTTGAGTGCACGACTCTACCGATCGATCTGAATACCGAGTCCGGATGTAGGTACTTCCTTGTCTCCTAATCGATTGGTACGATATCCTATGGAGCCCTTTGTCATCCCTCGGACTAAGCCTGGGTCAGATAGATACAAGTTTAGGCCGTCGGGATCCCCGAGTAAAAATAGGGCTTCGAATTTATAGAACGAAACCTAGCCTTAGGGGTGGGCATAAAATTTGAAAAACTGAATTCTGGACCGAACCGAACCGAATTAATTTGGTATTTCGGTTTTGGTTTATTCGGTATTTTGGTTTATTTTGGTACAAATATTTTGGTATTTCGATAATTCGGTTCAGTATACAGTACTGAATTTTTTATATTTTGGTATTTCGGTATACCGAAATACCTACTTGTAGTCTCCATCAAATTTCTTAGCTCTGCCAACTTCCAAGCTGCTTGTATGAGTGAGCCTCTGCCTCCCTGCTTGAATGGATCCATAAAAGGCTTCATTCAAGTAAATAACTAGGAATACAAACTCATGGCCGCCACTCACAAGTCATTTAAGATTACTTATTAAAGTAATCAAAATATGTGTGGTCCGAACTACACCACTAGCTAGTTAATAAAAGGAATGGAGTTTGTTGTCTCTTCGTAAATCTTGCTGAGTAACACTGAATCATGCTAATTGGGGGGATCCCCTTGCATTACTTAAAACTGCCAAATAAACAGATTGTGGCCTAAGGTTGCATGTCCACTATTTATTTATTTATTTTGGTTGCATGTCCACTATTCCCTTTTTATTTTTTGGAGTAGTGGGGTTTTTTTTTTTAAAATTTAATGTTAGCTTCTAAATAGCAGGGATAACCTTTTCTTCTTTTACTTCATGTAGTTTTCTTTTTTGATATCTGAAAGTTCTGCAAAAATATGTAAAAAGTTTGACGATTTTATGTTTATTATAGTGTGGTTATATTTTGTTCAATAGCCCAGGATCTTAAAACACAATTTCAAGTAGCAATGACGTTCACAAAAAGAAATATAATTAAATCCCAGCAAGCATACAAATGTTTAACGTCCAAACTCCATATACTCGGACTCTTACTCGGCCTCGAAGTGGCCAATCATTCGTTTAAATATCTGATGAATCCGCTGGATCATATTGTGTTGCTTATCCTTATTGAAATTTATGCTCATGTCTGTATAAGTATATAGTAATCTAAATCAGTTTACCAGTGATAAATTAGTTTAGCACAATGATCAACGTGGAATACATTAGTTAATGGAGTGGAGGAGATAGTGAAGATTTGGTTTAAACCGAAACCGTATCGAACCAAAATAAGAAATACCGAAATGTACCGAAATATTTTGGTACAGTATTTAGTATACACAATTGATAAACTGAATACTGAAATACCGAACCAAAATACCGAATGCCTACCCCTACCTAGCCTTTCAGACTCTGTCAATAGTCCTCGAGGGGGAACTTGCTCGGACATTCGAGAATAAAGATAGTCTTTAGGCTTTATGAAAGCGGTCCCCGAATGAGAGTTCGCTCAAGCTCGGGTGACCTGAAAACTTGCTTTAAACTTAGAGCGAAGATAACCTTAAGGTGTTGTAGATAGATATCGGACGAGGGTCCATCTGAGTTCGGATAGCCCCTGAATTAAAGTAACCGAGAGGACATTTAACTGGACCCGAAGTCGAGAAATAGCCCTAAGGTTTTATCAGTAGTCTTTGAGCAAGACTTGTCTTAGGCTCAGGTAGCTCGAGGGCAGGAGGATCGAAAAAATAAAACGTACTTGCAATAGTAGAAATCTTCGTGGTAGGGCACCACCTCGAGGCCAAGCCTATATGAGTAGGTTTTTAGACCTTATCTTCTTTTTGACAGAGGTCCTCAAGATCAGGTACCTTCTCGAGGCTTGTAGCGATATCAATGGCATCCTTATAGCCTATCTTTTTTTTTTTTGATAAAGGTCCTCGAGATCGGGTACCATCGCGAGGCTTGTACCGATGTTAAGGGCTCCTTAGAGCCTATCTTCCTTTTGATAGAGGTCCTTGAGATCGGGTACCATCTCAAGGCTTGTTGATGTGGGGGTTTTTGATCCCCGAAATGCCATTCTACCGCATAAATTGTATGACATGGTTATAAAATGGCCAAGACGATTGCGCCAGTACGTCTTCCCAAAATGATAATGGCTTAGCTAGTATTTTTATCTGGCCTTTGAGGTGGGCGGACCGTTGCCGCTTGCTTCTATATATAGGCTTGTCTTCTCTTTTTTGAGGATTCCTCTATCTTGAGTAAAGAGTTCTTCTCTCTGTGTTAGGTTATTCACTACTTTAACTTGGGAATCCTTGCTCAGATTTTTGCTTCAATTCTCTGATTTTTCCATAGTTATGGTTGTTGCACCTGAATTCGTGCGGCAAGGGGAAGGGACTTCGGCCTCTGATCCCTGCTTGGTTCGTGGTGCGTCGCTAGAGTCAGGTGAGCTGCCTTTAGGACATTTTGCTTCGAGGGGGGATTTTCCTACAGGAAAACCTCCCAATGCCCAGGGGAATTGGGAGTATGCTTCGAAGCTTACCTCTCTGATAGGATAGGGGCATCTTGAGTTAGTGAGAAAATATTGTGGATTGGGGGAGAAAGTAGTACTGCAGGTACCTTCCCCAGAAGAGAGCATTATGGACCGTGTCGAGGGGTTTCTGAACGTATACACGTACCCCTTCACGCTGGGCCCCTCAATAGGGTTGTGCTTGATTTCAATCAAAAATATCGGGATGCCTTGGCACAGGTTCACCCGTTATTTTGGCGTATAGTACTGATGATGCGATTCTTTGTGAAGGGAGTAGGGCTCGATTTTACCCTCAATCATCTTATCAGGCTGTACCAGCCTTTTCACCATCGAGTCCTGCTAACCCTGCGATGCCGATCCACTAGGCCTTTTGTCGTTGATGACGAAGAAGGTGGGGACCAGGAATGGATGAGACGATTCGTCTGAGTACGGACTGCAAATATTATCCCGATGGAGTTCTTGCCGTTTCTCAAGGAATAGAACTTTGCACGTAAGTGGTACACTTGCATCTTTGCTATTTCAGCTTATTTTACTTATGGTGGAGGCGGGTTCGTAAATGCATTTTTCCTTCCCTTTCTGCAGCAATTTCATAGACGCCACACGAGGTCCCCGACATGACATATTTGGTTTGGAAGTTGGCTATCCATTCGACTCATGATCGTCGTAAGTGGCGGGATCTATCTAAAGGCAGATGGGAGGCAAAACACCACGGTACGTGCTATGCGATTTTGCCTTTTTTTTTTGTGTTTTGAAAAGGCACTTTTCTCTTTTTATGTGTAGTAACTCCGTCGTCACAAGCATTGGGGAGCTCTTTGAGGTGAGTTGTTCTCTCTCGAAGAGAGAGAAAGATCGTAAGCTTTTGTGCCGAGAAATAGTAATAATAAGCGAAAAGGGCCTTCGCAGAGTGACGATGCTTATAGCAGGATGAGCCCAGCCCGGAGGCTTAGTGAGGATGCATCAGCCGAGCCTGCAGCACCCGATGCGAGGAACGAGGGTTCTCTACCTCCGGCTTCTCCTCTCATCAAAGGTATTTCAAGGGATGCTCGAGGCCAAGGGTCGCATGTATCAAGCGACCGTGTCCCGACCGGGAGTGGTTTTACTGGGGTTGATGGAACCAGACTAGTAGATGTGCGCTCGACTTTTGAGGAAGCTCAGCGACTCTACTCTGAGGTGAGTTTTGTCCGGCCATGTTGATTTCTTGGTTTATGCAACTTTTATTCTTTTATTAAGTTTTTCCTTTATAAGCTTTAAACAAGCTAATATTTGAGCTGCTTCGTTGTGAGGTTGGGCTGCAAAAAGCCGTGGATAGGGAGAAATCCCTCAGGATCCTTTGCGATGAAAAGGAAGATGAATTGGCACACTTGCGGTATGAGGCGAGTCAAAGCCTGAACTATAAAAGCTACCTCGAGGAGCAGATAAATTTTGTTCTTAGGGGTGCATGTTCCCCTTTCTATCACAGAGACTGATGTCTCATTTATTTTAGTTGCAGAAGAAGTCGGAGAGCCTGGAATGCCTCGAGAGTGAAATTTCCCAAATTAAGTGTCAGTGCAATGAATTGATGGCTCGAGTGGATGCTCGGGTTGTGGCAGAAAAGGCCGCTTTGTCCAAAGCTTCAGCCTTCAGAGTTCAACTTTGCATAGCTCGTGGAAATAGATTGGTTCGAGTGTAAATGATTACAAGGCTCGAGTTTGAGCTTCAGAAGGTAAAGGCTGAAGTTGTAGATGCCCGGGCTGAAGCCGTAATGAGCCGAACTAAGGCCAATAAGAAAGTGGCCATTTATCTAAAGGATACTGCTGATGCTCGAGCTGAGCTAAGGAGGGCTTTAGACCGTAAGGGCCAAAGCAAGGAGTATGCTCGGTGCAAATCTATAAGGGAAACCCTCGAGGAGATTCATACTAGGGGCTTTGACCTCTCGAAAGAGGTAAAGCAGGCAAAGGCGGATGAGTCTAACACTAAGTCCCTTCTATCCGATACCGAGGATAGCAAGAAAGAGGCCGACAGGCCATAGTCCCCGAGGGGGACATAGATTAGGCTTTCCTTTTCTGATTCTATGTATAGTGCTTTCAGGGAACATTGTAGATGGAGTTTGTATTTTTCGCATATATGTATCAAAAGAAGCCTTGCGGCTTCATTCTTCATGCACTTCCCTTTTCTTCGATGTTTGTCAGTCATTAGCCAGATGAACTGGTCTTTGGAAGAAGAACCCTTAGGTTTATTGTAGGGCCCCAAGTTTCGTTCAGCTGGCCGGTAAGCTCTTACGCGTTTGGTTAGGATGACCTTTTAGTGTAAGCCGGCATTTAAGCTCTTATGTTTTTGTTCTTAGGCATATTTAGTTAACTATTTTGGGCTCAGTCTCCGAGTCGGGTTTCGACTCAAGCTTATTAACCCTTAAGTTTTTGAATCAAAAGGCTGGCCCTTAGGCTCTTACGCGTTTGGTCAGTACGACTTTATATGAGCTGTCAGTAGTGGCTCTTATGCTTTAAGTCGGTATGATCTTTTATATGAGCTGGCGGTAGTGGCTCTTACGCTTTAGGTCAGTATATTTTTTTATATGAGCTGGCGATAGTGGCTCTTATGCATTAGGGTCGGTGTAACCTCTAATATGAGCTGGCGACAGTGGCTGTTACACTTTAGGTCGGTACGACCTTTTATATGAGCTGGTGATAGTGGCTCTTACGTGTTAGGGTCGGTGTGACCTCTAATATAGGCTTTCTTGTTACCTCTTTATGGACTTTTTGAAATCGTGTGGTAGAACCTCGATTGTGAGTCGTTATGTGGCGATGATCGAGCACCTCGGGAGGTTTTGCTCGATGATTAAGCATTTCGAAGCCTATAGTTTTGGAGCTGACATGGTCGAAGCACTTTTGCCTATAAGGGTAGCCTATTTTAATCGGTTCTTTTTGAAGTTCTTTCGAAGTAATTGAGGGCTTGTGATTTTATAGTATTGGTTGGGCATCCCCGAGTTGCGTTAGCTTGGTTGGTACAGCCTTGTGACCATAGTTATTATGTTTAGGTAGAGCCTTTTAGTCCCCGAGTGAAGTAGTTTCGATGTCTATATCGAGGGTATGCCTTTTTAGGGGTCTTATAAGTTCGATATATATCCTTAACTTTAAGATCGGGATTTATACCTTTTGTAAGGTCTTAAAAAATTTTCCATGCCTTTGAGATCTTACAGTTTTAGTTACTTGGTACAAGTATGGTTCATGCCTTGCTTGAGGTCTTACGGATTTGATATTGCCTTATGAGGTCTTATAGATTTGATATTTCTTTATGAAGGTCTTATAGATTTGATATTGCCTTATGAAGGTCTTACGCGCTCGAGGTTGCCCGCATGGGGACTTATAGCCTTGGGTTTTTGGCAGATCGAGGGGGGTGGCAGTTGGCGACAATCCTTGAGTCATCGAAAATCTCTTTCCTCGGGAGCTATTCCCCGTAAACATGGTAAACCCTCATTGAGGGCTTACGAGTTCAGAGTTTCCGACCCAAAGGTCATGTAGCCTTGAGTTTTCGACGCCAGTCCCCAAGTGTTCAGGATATTTTTTGGCTTCTGGATCCATTTTTGCAATCTTAATGTTGCCTCATTGAGGGCTTAGCTACAAGTTTTTTATGACAATCCCTGAGTGTTCGGGACACTTTGGGCCCTAGAGCCATTTTTGTAAGAAATAGAGAGCTTCTTTGAAACGCGAAATGCTTTGATGGAGGAGAAAGTATTCTTTGATTACTTGGTACAAGTATACATGTCTTCGCCGTCTAGGGCTCAGTTATTCTATACGGACACGGTTCGTTTGACCGTTTGGTTCGGTACATCATTTTCCTATCGAGGCAACACATCTTGGCTTCTCCGAGGAGGTGACCTTCTGGGGGGGATGCCCCTCAGTATTCAAGGTTGATTGAAGAGAAGCCTTGAATACTTGTTGAGCCTTCCTTAGGTAGCATATAGATGTTGCCTCATTAAAAACCTTGTCGGTAAAAACCCTTCTTGGGATAAAACCCGATCGAAGGAGAAGAGTTCAATACATGCTTTCGAAAACTAAGGCCTTCAGGTTAGAAAGCGCTTTGACAACATCGATTGAGTGCCTGCGTACATGGTTAGAGCAAAACCTGGACGAAAAATGGAGATGATCATACCTTAGTGTTGGCGATGCCTTGAGCCTTAATACGCTTCAATTGTTTTCTTTGAGGACGCGGTATGGTCTGTTATTTGTTTTAGTCTGGTGTAACAAAAAATACAGCTTGTTATTGCTATTTTACCATTTTCTTATCATTTGGGTCCTTCGACGATGGATATATTGGTGCCGGAGCCATATCTTGCACCACAAACATCTCTTTTGCTGCATGTTGTTCTCCGTACACATTTTTTATCCTGTCCTTTGTCAGGAACTTCATCATTTGGTGGAGGATGGATGGTACTGCCCTCATGCAATGTATCCATGGCCTTCCGAGCAAGGCGTTACACGTCATATCTCCTTCGATAATAAGAAATTTGGCATTTTGGGTTGTGCCAACCACGTTGACCGGGAGGGTGATTTCTCCTTTGGTCATTTCGCCTGCCATGTTGAATCTGTTGAGGAATCGAGAGGCGGGTATGATCTGGTCGAGTAGTTCGAGCTGCTCCACTACCCTCGACTTGATGATGTTGGCCGAGCTACCTGGATCCACAAGCATACACTTAATTTGAAATGTATTTACAAGAAAAGAAATTACCAATGCGTCGTTATAGGGCTGAGATAAAGCCTCAATGTCTTCATTGCTGAACGTGAGTGCATCCTCGGGTATGTATTCTTGAGTTCACTTTTTCCTAGTGATGGAAATTTTTGTTCTCCTGATCATGGGTTCTTGTGGAGCATCGATACCTCCGAAGATCATGTAGATGACATGTTTTGGCTCGCCCGTGTCACTCTTCTTGGTCGCCTCTCTTTCCTGGAACTAATTTTTGGCTTGGTCGTTGAGGGATCCTCGGAGGTGACCTTTGCTGAGTAGTCGAGCTACTTCTTTCCGAAGTTGTCAGCAATCCTCGATCTTGTGACCATGTGTGTTGTGAAATTCATACACTAAGTTATGGTTCCATTGCAAAGGATCTGATTGTACAGGCCTTGGCCACCTGGTCTCTTTGATTTTACTGATGGTGAATATAATGTCTGATATGTCGACGTTGAAGTTTTATTCTGACAGGCGGGGTGCCTCCGTTGGCCCTGTATGCCTATCATATCCAGCTCTGCTAGCAAGTCCCCGAGGGTTATGACCTCGATCCAGCCTTCGATTGTTGAGGGGTATGTTTCACCTCGGGGCGTTTCTTCTATCTTCAGTGTATGATTGGTATATTTCTTTGTTTGGCTTTATCTCCTTCATCAGAAGCCTTCTAGGATATACCGAGCTCGAGGGGGCTCCTAGTTGGTCGTCTTCGACCCTG
Organism: Nicotiana glauca; assembly: GCA_026770625.1. Lineage (NCBI taxonomy): Eukaryota > Viridiplantae > Streptophyta > Magnoliopsida > Solanales > Solanaceae > Nicotiana > Nicotiana glauca. The sequence continues at coordinate 46,554 of MU738682.1, read as the reverse complement.
ATTTTTGATTGGTATCAGTTGTGGACGTCCGAACAGGTCATAGCAGGATATTTGACTAAGTTCTACTTTAGCTGCTTCGAAGCCACCAAGCTCCGCTCGTTCAAACCTTTAGTGAAGTCCTGCACTGCCCAGTCATCGGAGATCGCCGGTAGTTCATTCGCTCTATTTGGAAGCGAGATGTCGGATATTCTTGTAGCTACCTTGATGGTACCAATATGTGCCTTTATGAATGAATCTTCCAGCATGGCAAATAGAGTGTGGGGCTAAGTTGTGGTACCACATCATCGCCCCCTTTGAGAGCGTCTCCCCAAATTTCTTCAGTAGGACAGATTCGATCTCGTCATCCTTTAGGTTGTTGCCTTTTACTGCACAAGTGTAAGCAGTGACGTGCTCGTTAGGGTCTGAGGTTCCTTTGTACTTTGGAAGGTCGAGCATTCTGAACTTCTTCGGAATGGGTTTTGGAGCCGCTTCTTATTGGAACGGCTTTTGCATGAACTTCTTGGAGTCAACACCTTTCAGGATCGGGGGTGCGCCCGGTATTTGATCGACCCTCTGCATATTTTGCATGATTTGGATGAGTGTATAGATCATAAAACATGGATACTAATGCAGATATAAAGGATCTAAAGCCTATGACATGCTTTCTACCACAACGATATTAATAGAATTATATAGCTATCCCTCCCGTTTTACTAGCCATCCCCAACATCTGTTTACAAATAATTATTACAGACCAACTGAATAAATTACATAAAAAAATGAAGAAAAAAGAAGAAGTTAACTATAGGGAGCCTGAAGTAGGCCCAAGTGTATCCTGAAGATACCAGATTCTCCATATCCTCAAATGCCAAGATGCCATAGCCAATTTCATGTCTTGGTGTGTCAGAGTAGAGTTCCCAAAGGACCTAAAGGACCCCGGGCAGTGATCACACCCAGAAATCATAACCAAAACTAAGTAAGTGCAATATGGAAGGGCCAGCCCTAGTGCATTAGAGTTCAGAGGGATCTCACAGGGATCCCAAGGCAGTCACACACTGGAGGGGCAGAACCTAGGGACTTAAGAGTGGAGTGAGAGTGCTTGACATAGTTGAAAGAGTTTAATAGAGAGGTCTTAAGACTGAAAAGAACCTTTTGAAAACCATTAGTACTGAAACAATTTGAGGAGAGTACCAAAACATCAGACAATCAGTTGGTCATAAAAACATCTAGGTTCAAAAAACACTTAACAAACAGATCTCTCATGGGGATAAAGGGATTGGAGCGCATAGGAGTCACACTGGGGGTGCATAGATAAGGTATAAGGGAAGCACATAGTCACAAAACTGCATAAAACACTTAGGGTCTTAGAGACTTAACATGCTGAATATGGACAGTAAGTAGCTAAGACATAGATCATATTTGTGATACAGGAAGCATGATATGTCTTGAACAAGATTAAACATGCGAGGAAAAAATAAGAAAAGTAAGTAGGGAAGAGTGCAGAATATAAAGCACACATTGAATAGGACAGAGTCTAGACATGCTGAGCAAAGAAGTGAGCAGGAATACAAGTTGAATTTATAACTGATGAACTAGTGTAGGAATGAAACATGTAGGTTTTGGATTTCAAAACTTAACATAGAGACGTACCAGTTGAAGAAAGGGTGCAGAATATAAAGCAAATAAAGTTGCAATATCTAGCCTTGGCTTTCAACCGACTAGATTAGTGATTATCACAAGTAGCAGAATAGAAAGAGAACTTTAGAGTGTAAGGAGTAGTGATTTTTAAACTAATGTTCGTCGTCTAGAACTTAAAGTAAGAGGGGGGGGGGGGTCTTATATAGTAATCAAAAGCTTAACAAATAAGGTAAGAGATCAATTAAGTAGCAAATCAAGGAAGTCACACATAAATCAGCAAGTCTTTCCCTTAATCAAGGGACAATTAAATCAACAGTAAAAGCATGCGAAGTATTTAAGGAAAAGAATCAAGTAAGATTTGGTATAGAGTAGGTAATTAGGGGTAAATGAACAGAAGTTTCAATTAAGGAAACAAATTAGTAAGAATCAGCAAAATACAAACAAGGCAAGGAAAAAGATAATTAAGGCAAGCAATTCAATCAAATCGAGTAGAGAGGTAAGAATCGAAAGTTTAATGGAAAGTGTTCAAATCAAACCAAGAAACAAGGGATTCAGAATAATCAAAGAGAAAGTCATGAAAGAGTCAGCATGTTTAGCATATAAAATAAGGTAGAACATGAATAGTCAGGATTCCATATAACTTTACCAAAACAAATAGTTAAAACGCCACTGATTCAAAGAGAATGTTATAGGTCTTAATATGAATAGTCAAGATGAACACAAGCATATAGAAAAAGTGAAAGGATCGAACTAAGAAATTTAGTATAAGCATATTAGGACAAGAAGATCATGAGAAATCACAAGAACCCAAAGCAAGAACATAATCAGATGTACCAATACTCAGAAACTAAACGAAGAACCCCAAAAAATTAGTGTTTTCAATACAAGTGAGTTATGGTTGTAGCAGACTTACAGAATTTGTCAAAAATATATGAGAAGTAGAAGATTAAACATAAAAAGTCATCAAATAATTTGTAAAAAGAAATTCCAGAAACCCTAGTTTAGGAAAAGATGAAAATCACTTGAAAATCATACGATTCTTGTAAATAATCTTAAGGTTATTGTAAAACTCACATAAAACAAGCCCAAATAACCTCAGATATGTACAGATCTAAGAAGTCTTAGAAAAGAAATTAGGGTTCCGAAGAGAACAACATAGAGGTGAAGAACCATGCTCAGAAGACCATAGATCGTAGTCAATATAGGATGATCTTACTTGGAATCACACTGGAATGGCCTGAAACAGGCGAGAGAGGAACCATAGATGCAAGCCAATTAGCCCTGGTCCCTTGAGGACCCTGGAGATGGAAAGATTACCATGAGGGAGGCCATTGGGGGCCCGGTGGCGGTGTGGGAATGCTATGAGAGGCGGTAGATAACCGGCGATGTGGGTAGATTAGGTTAGGGTATGATAGTGTTTGAGAGAGGAGAGGGGTTTCAAGGCGGCGGACAGTGCAGAAATGATAGGGTTTGAGGGGGTCTTTGGATTATTTTTGGAAAGGGGGGCCCTGGACCGTTGATCAAAATAATCAACGACCAAGATTTGGCCGGATATTGGGTTAGGGCAGGTGGGGTATTTGGCCTGGGTATATTTAATTTAGAAATAGGGCTGGTATTGGGTTAGAATAGGGTTGAAATAGAAATAAAACATGCCAAATTTTAAATAGTCACTTTTAACAATTATATGATTTATAAAAATAATAAATGAATTCCAAAAAATATTTTCGTGTACTAAACTGATTTAAAAATACTTATCTAACCTTTAAAAAAATATAAAGACCATTTTATGCATCAATAATATAATTATACATTAATATGGGCTATTATTGCAAAGATGTGAAATTTGCCCTAAGAATGCAAATATAACTATAAAAATACACTAAAAATATTTAAAAACTATACAGGAATAAATAAATAATTTAGATGACTAAATTATCACAAAAGTAATTTGAAGAATAATTATTGGATATCTTATAAATAAAAGAGAATAAATAAATTGATTTTGGAGCTCTTAAAATTATAAAACATTCTTATGCATGCTTATAAATTCATATATACTATTTTGAAAGTATATATATATGTATTAAAAATATATGGGGAAAAATTGGGTATCAACAGCTACCCATCTTTACCCGGGAAGGATGAAAGAGTTTTCGGGTAAAGAAATTATGGCCAATTTTGACTGAATGGGATGTTTCAAAAAAATAGAGGCTGGACTTCGGTCTCGAGTTGCCTACATATCCCTGGTTTTACAGGAATCAGGCCATGTATAGTTTTGGATTCATTGGTGAAATATACCGATGAAGTCATTGCAAGAACGGACACGGGATGCAAAAGGGGCTACATTGGGTGGTTAAGGTTTGAGATAGTTGAAGGAACTGGAGCGAGGTTGCTCCTGTTAGGATAGCGGTTGCTTTCTGGTCACATTCAGATGAAAAGATGCTACAAATATGTATTTGTGCGAAAATTTAAACATGATGCAGATTTCCTTTGGACCATGAGAGCTGTCTTTGGATGGTTAACGATTACGTGCTCAGACCATGATGTCCTGGGCCTTGAGTTGTTTAGTGAGGAATTCGCAGGCCATGAGATGGTGTTGTCGGGCCATGAAGATGGTGCATCCGAACCATGACGCCTTTGAAGAATGAAATGCAAATTTGAGGGATCCTTAGGCCATGGCATGGTGTCTTCCGACTATGAGGATAATGCCTTTAGACTATGATGCCTTTGGATATATTGGCGATATTTTAGCCCATGAGATGCAATAATATGATGTTAACAAGACAAGGCTTAGTCTTGTGAAGGGCAGAGGTTAGCCCGATTGAAAAGCAAATAGATGGTATTAGAAATAGAGCAATATTTGTGCCAAGAGGGACAGTACTTAGTCCCATGTAGTTGGGAGGCAAGGATTATCCTCATGCAAATGTGGAGGCAAGGACTAGCCTCATGAAAATGTGGAGGCAAGGACTAGCCTCATGCGAATATGGAGGAAAGGATTAGCCTTATGCAAATGTGGAGGCAAGGATTAGCTTCATGCAAATGTGGAGGCAGGGATTAGCCTCATGCAAATGGGGAGGCAAGGATTAGCCTCATTCAAATAGGGAGGCAAGGATTAGCCTCATGTAGATAGGGAGGCAGGGATTAGCCTCATGCAATTATGGAGGCAAGGATTAGCCTCATGCATATAGGGAGGCATGGATTAGCCTTATGCAGATAGGATGGCAATGATTAGCCTTATGCAAATAGGGCGGCAAAGAATAGCCTCATGCAGATAGGGAGGCATGGATTAGCCTCATGCAAACATGGAGGCAAGGATTAGCCTCATGCAGACAGAGGCAAGGATTAGCCTCATGCAGACAGAGAGGCAGGGATTAGTCTCATGCAATTATGGAGGCAAGGATTAGCCTCATGCAGATAGGGAGGCAGGGATTATCCTCATGCAATTATGGAGGCAAGTATTAGCCTCATGCAGATAGAAAGGCAGGGATTAGTCTCATGTAAATAGAGAGGCAAGGATTAGCCTCATGCAAACATGGAGGTAAGGATTAGCCTCATGCGAATAGGGAGGCAAGGATTAGCCTCATACAGATAGGGAGGTAGGGATTAGCCTCATGCAATTATGGAGGCAAGGATTAGCCTCATGCAATTATGGAGGCAAGGATTAGCCTCATGCAGGATGCGGGACATGGCTTAGTCCTGAAAGTACATGAGGGGGGGAATTGTAAATTATTTAAAGTAATCGCTTATAAGTTGACTTATAACTAGAGTAGTCGACTGGATATGTTAATTAAGCAGGTATGATAACTTAAAGTAAAATGCAGAAAATAATTGCAGGAATTAAAGATACCAGGATTTTATACTGTTTCGAATTTAATGTGAATCCTAATCCAGTCCCCTTGGGTTGCAAGGGAGTTCTCTTCTAGTAAATGAGTTTCTTTTAAGTATAGATGTGATGTATATCGCTCAATTTCTCCAGCACTCATTTTGATACAATGCCTCACCAGTTGTGTACCCTCTTTCTATCCCTAACTTGTTACACATCAGATTTAAGTAAGCTACTATGCTTGTTTGTAGTAGAATAAAGAGAGTGTTTTGGTTTGATCAAAGTATATCTAGATTAGGGTTTACAAGGGAGTATTTGTGCTATGATGAATGGTAGAAGCTTTCAACCCAAATGTTTTGATCCTTGGAAAGAATTGATTCTTTCCAAGAATAAAGAGTGAGCCGTTAGCTACACTTGATTTTCTCTCATTCGGCAGGGGATTGCTTTGCAAGATTTTCCTTGATTGATGGATCTTCCAATAGCGATTGCTTCCCAGATCTTCTCGCATCTTTTATTCTTCCGTGATTCTGCCTTGATTATTCCAGCTCCACTAGTCACTGATCATCTCGTGCCTTGATTATTCCAATTCCGTTAATCATGATACTACTGATTTGATTTCCCCAGATTTACAAAGCTAATCCTAATTTTCTTATCTCATGTAGATTTATTTCTTTCCTTATAAATCCTTGCGAGTGAATTCTTCCCTTGTTCGTCATGAACCATCCCAGCAGTTCTTCTTTACTTCTTTGAGTTTCTGCACATGTATATTAATTGCATCATTAAAACATGATCTAACAATCTCCCCCTTTTTGATTATGGCAGTGTAAGGAAGTAAACATCAATCGACTTCCATGTGTGTTACTGGTCGACTTGACTCCCCCTCAATATAGGCAATCGACTTGACTTGTCTATGAATCTCTCCCTCAATGTGTGCGGTCAACTTGTACGTGTACAGTATACATATAGAGTACTACCTTTGTATATATAATAAATGTGCGGCCACGTCCCACACATAGTTGACTTGTACCTATACACACAACATCATAACAACACCGTAACACATAACAAACAACACCATAACAAACATATTTTCTCCCCCTTTTTGACATCATCAAATAGGGATTAGAAGAATAGATAGCAACTAGCAAAATAAAATTATCCAGCGACTGATTAAACAGCCCACAAGACCAAAAAATTTTATCCAGGGGCACAACCCACAAAACCACCAAAACAAGTTGCAATAAGAAACATAGTTTAGAAAAACATCCACATTAGTGGCACAAGAAATAGGTAAGAGTGTTGCAGATGGCCTCCTTCAACTATTCGAAGCTTGTATTTGCAGCTACGCTCATACCATCCAGCCTGTCGTGAACCTCCTTGAAAGCTTTGACAGCATTTTCCCTGACTCTGAGAACATCAACTCTGATTTTGGACACGTCAGATCCTGTTTCCTTTGAGATAGAATAAATGTCACCCACAGTGGACTGAGTAGCTGAAAGAATAGTATTGATGTTAAAGAGTTTGGAGTCAATGAAGCTAAGCTTCTCACTCAGCTCAGAGCTGACAAGAGTAGGAGGAGGAACAGCTGATGAAGTTTTGGCTTCCATCAGTGCCTGTTTTGCTTCACTCTCACTTTTCTTAACCCAAGAGTCCTTGATACTCATATACCCCATACTAGTGAAAGCTCTAGAATTGTAGGATTTGGAGAGAGTAATGAAGGGATAATTAGACAATGAGATTTTATGGGCTTCCAGAATATGGGTGATTGCCATACCATAGGGTAAACTAGTTGGATCTTCGACACTCTCTATCATGAAATTTATGACCTAGGAGGAAAGCTTGAGTTTGAGTTTGGTGATGAGACAGTAGACAAAGAATGTATCCATTTGAGAGAAGGTAGAAAAGGAATCAGTACGGGGAAGCAAGGTGGTTGCCACAATATGGGCCAGAACCCGAGTTTCAAAACTTACATCACTAGGACCCAATTGGTTTGGAAGGATTTCAGAGGGACATTCAACAATGCATTGTTTGGCTTGGTCACAAGAAATTTCAAAGTTCTCAGGCCATACATCTTTAAATAGAGTAGGGAAACTAGAGAAATGACATTGAAAAAGTGAGTCAAACAAGGCACAGTCAAGAACAATGCGTTTACCTAGTACTAGAGATCCTAACCTATCTGGTTTACTAGAGCGGAGATTGGCATAAAACATACGAACTAAGGGTTCATATACCTTAGGCGGAGAAACATAGAGAAATCTTTCCCACCCCTGATAGACAAAAAGATCCTTTACCTTATAGTTGAGAGCTTCCATATCATCAAGATTCACAACTCTTCCATGGGCGATAGACTTATCCTTGAGAGAAATAAAAAGATCCCTATTTGGGGTATTCCAGAAATTTAGGTCAGAATCGAATGAGGTAGAGAAATCAACTTTTGATTTCTATGGAGTGGATGAGATGTGAGGATCTTCCATGGGTCACTTGCCTAAGGCTTTTCACCTAGAAGTTGAGAATGTTTAGAGAAGTCACCTTGAGATGAGGCGTAGCCTTCAAAGTGATCAGACCCTAGGTCTACTTTCTCAGGAGATGCGGAAGGGGGTTTCGCCTTAGAGCGGGTGCTTTTTCTGGTAGATGCAGAGGGGTTTTTGGAATGTTTCTGTCACGCCCCAACCTTGGGAGGCGCGAACGTCGCTCAATCAAGTGAACCCGACTGAGCAAGCCTTATCGAACGCTTCCTACCCCAACTTACTATGAATGCGGAATTCATACCTTTGGTTAATTTGAACGATAATACGCGGGGTATATCGCATTACTAGTTCCTTTCATATCGTGATATTTTACCATTCATAAGTTAGCTTCATGGATTCTATTAGAGTCACGGCTTAAGGAGATCGCAAGTTAGAATTACAACATATACACAGAGGGGACTCCCCAACACCCGTACACAACCCACAGTGTCTTTGGAGCCTCTAAAGATACAACACATAAGCATGACTATGTCGGCAACAAGGCCCCGACTATGCCTCAAAATGAAAGAAAACTGTAATAGCAAAAGATACACCCTGTAGCCCCATGGAAGAATAAGGGGCTCACCGTGACTTCGAGTAGATGAACGCTCTGCTATACTCGGTCTGCACTGTCCGCTATGGGGCCACCTACAATCATGACAAGAATGTAGTGCCCCCGACAAAAGGGGCGTCAATACATTTGAATTGTACTGGTGTGTATAACTAAACACCATTTTATTAGAAAGAACTATCAAATAGATACAAGCAATTAATACGGCAAACCAAGAAACAATTCATATAATTCTTCATACAATTTCCAGAACACCGATTAAGGCAATTCTGTCACATGTTCACCACTGTTCTCATCACCACCGCCATCTTGAGCGGAGTCCGGTCATGACCCGACCGACTAGGTCACCTCATTGGAGGCATTACTTTCATTCAATATTTCATTTCCCTTAAACGGGATACAACAACAGCACATTTCCACCATGCGTGCGGCATGGTGTCCGATCACGACCCGATTGGCTAGGTCATCTCATTGGAGGCATTACTCGATTCTCATATGTCACCTTCAAATCCTTATTCCATACATATCATAACAATTTCTGGGTACTCATGGCCACCATTATCACATCATTGCCCCTTTTCAATATAAGTTTATAAGTTGTGATCATAGACACGTATATCAAGGATATTTCAAGTTGAAGTCACAGGTAAGTGAGCACGTAGCTAGCATGAATAATCCTCTGATTCATTGTTGGCTTATAGCCCAAGTATTTCAACAAATAATTATACTTTTCATCATCATCTAATTATCAAGATTGGCACATTGTTCACATTGAGGCACATCCTTCACAAATATGTATAGATATATGTAAATCACTTAATTTCACAATAACAATCAATACACTAGCCAATTCAACTCTTACCACACATCCGTAAGCACCAACGAAGCTCGATTTCTAATAGATGGGGGTTTTAGCCATACATACCTCAACAAAGCCTTTCCTTATTCTTTAAAATTTTTTTCCGGAACTCCTAGAGCTTCAATCTATTGAGCAAGAAATTTCAAATTAAAAATTCAGAATTAGAAACGAAACTGAAGTTCTAGATTGGATCGAGTATATCATCAAACACTTAAGGTTCATTGTATCTTAGGCGCCTTTTTGAGAGGAATTTCTATCATGTTATACCCCCAATTGCTTCCTTTTTAAGTTCACTATCTCTCAATATCCTATGTTTTGATATGCATGCAAGAAAATCAACTCTTACCCCCATGAATTCCCTTACCACAACACCCTTATAGCTGATTGTAGAAGTAAGAATTGAGGTGAAGAAGTCTTACCTTTTGGGAAGAAGATTTAGGTGCCTTCAACTGATTATCTTCAAGGGTTTAATGATAGCTTGTGAAGAAATTTGATGAGGAGACTTTCCCTCTCTAAAAGCCCTCTCTCTCACTCTAAAATTACCCAGAAGAATGCTCAAAATGAGCTATAACACCGGTTATATCTATAGAGAAGTCGGGTTAAAAATTAGAAAATTGGAGCCCCGAGTCAACTATGCGGTCGCATCTGCGACCGCAGAATTAACATGCGGTCCGCATAATGGACCGCAGAATACTCCCCCCAAAAACAAAACATTCTGACTTGGTTTGCGGTAATAATGCGGTCCGCATTCATGTTCTGCAGTCGCAGAGTGCACCGCAGAACTGCCCTTCACAAATTCAAGGGAAAATATGCGACGACTTATGCGGTCCACATTTTTTATTATGCGACCGCATTTCCGACTTCAATTTCATCCAACATTCTACCTCACTCTGCGGCAGATATGCGGTCCGCATTTTAATTATGCGATCGCATTTCGACCGCATTTCTTACTTCAATTTCATCCAACATTCTGCCTCACTCTGCGGCAGGTATGCGGTCCGCATTTCAATTATGCGACCACATTCTAGACTGCATTCTTGCATTTTTCTGGAAACTTATTCTTGACTTTTTAATACATCACTCAATCAAAAAAAGTCCGCGCCCATATTTACTAGATTCTAACACACGATCCTAACTTGGCACCACGGGATCCGGGTTTTTGAGTCGGGATTTCACAGGGCCTTACAGTTTCGCCATTGAAGAAGAAGAGGTATGCACAAGGTTGTGGAGAGAAGATGCGTATGAGAGTGACTGAAGAGGTTTTCTAACTTAAGAAGGGAATTTTGGTGGTTGAGTGTAGAAAAGGAAAAGGATTGTTAGTTGAGGAGACGTGATGATTGGCTTTCCATCTACGAACTGCAAACTGATGTGAAAAGAGAGGGAAAGAATTAGGGGCGTAATTAATGCGTAGGAAAGGAAAATTATAGCATTTTTACTCAAATTGAGCACATACGTCCTAAGAGTTTTTAGACAAGCAAATAATTACAAGTAATTTTCTCAAAGTACAAATCTTTCTTCCAGCAACGACTTAGTAAAAATATCAGCTAATTGAGCAGAGGTACCAACAAAAGCTATTTCTAAATAACCCTTAAGAACATGATCTCTAATAAAATGATGCTTAATATCTATATGCTTTGCTTTAGAGTGAGGCACAAGATCTTTTGAAAGACAAATAACACTAGAATTATCACAAAATATTTGTATAGGTTTAAATGAAAGTTCATAGTCATCCAATTGATGAGACATCCACAGAAGTTTTGCACAATATTGTCCAATAGCAATATATTCAACTTCTGTAGTGGACAAGGCGACTGAAGCTTGCTTTTTACTGTTCCAGGATATTAATACCTTTCCTAGTAATTGACAAGTGCCGTTTGTGCTTTTTCTATCTTCTTTATCACCTGCAAGATCAGCATCTGAAAAACCTTATAATTTAAACGAGTTAGAGCGAGGGTACCATAGTCTATGAGATACTGTTCCAATAAGATATCGAATGATTCTTTTTACAGCAGTCAGATGTAACTCCTTGGGAGCCAACTGAAACATGGCACATTTACATACGTTGAACATAATATCTGGTTGACTTGCTGTCAGATATAGTAGTGATCCAATCATTCCCCTGTATTTTGTTTCGTCGACTGGAGTGCCCTTTTCATCTTTGTCTAAATTTGTAGCTGGGCTCATAGGAGTGCCAATTGATTTTACATTTCTCATGCCAAATTTTTGAATAAGCTCCTTTTTATATTTAGTCTGACAGATAAAAGTTCCGTCTTCGGTTTGTTGAATTTGTAGCCCAAGAAAGAATGTGAGTTCACCCATCATGCTCATTTCAAACTCACTTTGCATAAGATTTGAAAATTTCTTGCACATAAGAGGGTTAGCACTACCAAAAATAATATCATCAACATAAATTTGAATAATGAGATTACCTTCCGTCGATCGTTTAATGAACAAGGTAGTGTCTATTTTACCTTTGGTAAAGCCATGATCAATAAGAAAAGTACTCAACCTATCATACCAGGCACGTGGAGCCTGTTTCAACCCATATAATGCTTTAGTAAGCTTGTATACATGGTATGGAAATTTTGAATTCTCAAAGCCTGGAGGCTATTTTACAAAGTCTTCTTCCTCGATGAATCCATTCAAAAAGGTGCTTTTGACGTCCATTTGAAACAGCCTGAATCCTCTAAAAGGATGCGTATGCCAAGAGAATTCGTATAGATTCCAAGCGAGCTACTGGAGCAAAGGTCTCATTATAGTCGACTCCTTCTTGCTGTAAATAGCCTTGAGCAACTAATCTCACCTTATTTCTTATGACCTTTCCATCCTCGTTCAATTTGTTTCTAAATACCCATTTTGTTCCGATCACAGACGCATTATCAAGTTTGGGTATTAGTTTCCACACTTGATTCTTGCTGAATTGATCCAATTCCTCTTGCATGGCTTGCACCCAGCTTGAATCCTTTAGTGCTTCATCTACCTTTTTTTTGGCTCAACTTAAGAAATCAATGCAATATTTGCTTTCTTTTTGAAGGCAGCCCTAGTTTTCATTCCTTCGTTTGGATCCCCTATAATATATTTTTGAGGATATTTTGGTTTGCTTCTGCATTCATTTAGTCATACTACATTTGTAGTCGACTCTGCTTGTTGATCTGGAGTATTGTTGTTGTTTTCTATAGTTGACTCAATCATGCCAGTTGTGTTAGTTGACACATGTGGTTTTCCTTTGTCCTGAGCTTCTTGAGTTTGCTTTTTGTCACCTGCAGTGGTTCCTTTCTCGATCAAGGGATTATTTTCATCGAATATAACATGTACAGATTCTTCTACACATAAAGTACATTTATTATAGACTCTAAAGGATCTGCTATTTAATGAATAGCCAAGAAAAATACCTTCGTCACTTCTTGGATCAAACTTTCCAAGATTGTCCTTAACATTATTGTGAATAAAACATTTTCTTCCAAAGGGATAAAAGTAACTGATATTTGGATGTTTACCTTTCCCAATTTCATAGGGGGTATTTTTCAGAATTGGCCTTATAAGGCAACGGTTGAGGATGTGACATGCAGTACTTACGCCTTCTGCCCAGAAATGGTTTGGCAATGAATGTTCTAGTAGCATGGTTCTCGCCATGTCTTGGAAAGTTCTGTTCTTTCTTTCCACAACCCAATTTTTCTGTGGTGAGCGTGGTGTAGAGAAATTATGAGTGTATCTGTGATTGTTACAAAAGTCTTCAAAAGCTCTGCTTTTAAATTCTCCTCCATGGTCACCTTGAATTTTGGAGAGCAGATATCCCTTTTCTCTTTCAATCCTTTTGCATAAAACTTCAAAATTTCTTAAGGCTTCATCCTTATAAAATAGGAAAATTACCCAGGTGAAACGTGAAAAATCATCAACAATAATAAAAACATATTTCTTACCTCCTATGCTAGCAATTCTAGTAGGTCCGAATAAATCGATATGATGTAATTGCAAAGGTTTCGAAGTAGACACCATATCTTTGTTTTTGAAAGAGTTTCTAGTTTGCTTACCTATTTGGCATGCATCATAAATATGAGTTCTAAAAAAATTCAGTTTAGGCAAGCCAATAACTAAATCATGTTTGGACAGTTTTTCAATTTGCATGCTCGCGTGGCCAAGTCTTCTGTGCCATAACCAGGGATAATCAGAAATAAAGGTTAAGTAGATGTGGCCATCTAAATTTTCAAATACATCAAGTATATAAACATTTCTATGACTTTTTCCAGGGAGGATTATCTTACCTAATTCATCTTCAATAGCATATCATGTTCTTTTAAACTTTACCTCATAACCCGAGTCGCAGAGTTGACTTATACTTAGGAGATTGTAGTTTAGTCCATCAATAAGATATACTTCAGTAATTTCACAATTGTTGTTAAAGGGAATTGTTCCAGTGCCAACTATTTTTCCCCTTGAATCATCTCCAAATCTTACACTTCCTCCATCGATCTTTGTAACTTCTTTGAACAGGTTTATATCACCTGTCATGTGCCTGGAACACACACTATCTAGATTCTATTTTCCTTTGCGGCTTACTCTGTGGTGTTCCTGCAAAATAAGATGATCACTTTATTTTAGGTACCCAAGCTTGCTTAGGTCCTGGTGAGTTAGTGTTACTAGGTTCAGGATTTTTTTGCTTCCAAACCCATCCTGACATATTAGATTTTTGAAAGTGACAACCAGAATATTTATGCCCACTTTTATTACAATAGTGACATTTAGCTCCAGACCTGCTTTTAGGTCTTTCATAAGTGTTAGAACTAGCTGATATAGATTTAACTAGTTTCTTCAAAGTTGACTTGTAAGTCATCTGGTCCGACCGACTGGTCGATTTGGTTCTGATTGGTTCCTTTCCAGTTGACTTTTAAATCATCTGGTTTGACCTGACAGAACTGTGACTGGTGGATTTCCGCAAGCTGTTAAGCTGCATTTGCAACTTCTCAAACTCTTCTTGAAGTACTTCTTTTTTGATTTCACATACTTCATGTTTTAGTTTCCAGTCTTTGACTTCCTTAGTAAGTCTATTAAGTTGATTCATCATTCTTTGAGACTCCTTTAAGGTAGAGTCAAGAATATCGTGCAATTCATTACATCTTTCACAGTCATAAGATCTTACCTAGCTAGTTTCACCTCGTGCCATGAAAAAGTTTTCGTCATCTGAATCATCTTCGTCTGTCCAACACCCTGAGGTTTTGTTTATTTCATTTTCCAGAATTGTCATAAAACAAATATTTGCTATTTCTTCATGGTCTCATTCATCCTCATCGCTCCAGCTTCCGAAAGATTTGTTCTTGTATAAGCCTCTAGAGATCTTCCTTTTTAGTTCTGGACATTCAGCTTGACTGTGCCTAAATTTTCCACATTCGTAGCGTTTTTCGTCGTTCTTATCCTGTTCATTGTATTGCCTGGATTGTCTTGGTGGGAATCTCCCTTTCTTTGTGTTTCTGTATCTTCTCATCAGTCCATCCATGTTTCTAGACATCATAGCAATCTCTTCTTGTAGAGCTTCAGGATCATCGATTTCATTTTTAGCCAATTCAGTAAAGGATTTGAATGCAACTATTTCTTCCTCTTGATTTGTCATTTTCATATACATCCTTTCGAAAGCAATGAGTTATCCTCGTAGTTCATTATATGATAATTTTTTAGATCTTGAGATTCCAGTGTGACTACTTTGGTCTGCCAAGTGGTTGGCAAACTTCTAAGAATTTTTTTGATTTGATCACCACTGGTATAGGGCTTGCCAAAAGATTTTAAGTCACTGATTATCTTAATAAACCTGGCAAACATTTCCTCAATAGATTCTCCTTCTTTCGTTGAGAAGAGTTTGTAGTCATGAACTAGCATGTTGATATGAGTTTCCTTTACTTTGTTGGTTTCCTCATAAGCGACCTCAAATTTGTCCCACATCTCTTTGGCTGTATCACAACCTGATATTTTCTCATATTCTTCACCACTTATAGCATTGTGAAGTAGATTCCTTACTTTGTTGTTCACTTGTACAACTTCCAGTTGCTCCTTTGAGTATGAGTCTATGTCATTAGGATCAGAGAGTGGTGGAGTGCTACCAGGTAGTGGATAATTTCCCTTTTTGATGACTCTCCATACTTTAACATCGTATGCTTTGGCAAAGATTTCCATTCGTACTTTCCAGTGAGAGAAATGTTGTCCATTGGAGTATGGAGGTCTAACTTGTGAAGTTCCTCCCTGAAAGAGAGCTCCTATGATAACTTGATTTTCCATGATCTTTTTCACAAGTTGTTAAGCAAAATATAAAATATTAGCCTCGCTCTGATACCAATTGAAAGTACAAGAGAGGGTGAATTGTAAATTATTTAAAATAAATCGCTTATAAATTAACTTATAACTAGATTAGTTCACTGGATATGTTAATTAAGCAGGTATGACAACTTAAAGTAAAATGCAGAAAATAGTTGCAGGAATTAAAGACACTAGGAGTTTATACTAGTTTGGATTCAATGTGAATCCTAATCCAGTCCCCTTGGGTTTCAAGGGAGTTTTCTTCTAGTAAATGAGTTTCAAGTACAGATGTGATGTATATCGCTCAATTTCTCTAGAACTCATTTTGATACAATGCCTCACTAGTTTTGTACCCTCTTTCTATCCCTGACTTGTTACACAACAGATTTAAGTAAGCTACTATGCTTGTTTGCAGTAGAATAAAGAGAGTGTTTTAGTTTGATCAAAGTATATCTAGACTAGGGTTTACAAGGGAATATTTATACTATGATGAACGGTAGAGGCTTGTCAACCCAAGGGGTTTGATCCTTGGAAAGAATTGATTCTTTCCAAGAATAAAGAGTGAGCCGTTAGCTGCACTTGATTTTCTCTCCTTCGGCAGAGGATTGCTTTGCGAGATTTTTCTTGATTGATGGATCTTCCAATAGCGATCACTTCCCAGATCTTCTCGCATATTTTATTCTTCCATGATTCTGCGTTGATTATTCTAGCTCCGCTAATCACTGATCATCTCGTATCTTGATTATTCCAGTTCTGTTTATCATGATACTGCTGATTTGATTTCCCCAGATTTACGAAGCTAATCCTGATTTGGTGATCTCATGCAGATTTATTTATTTCCTTTTAAATCCTGACGAGTGAATTCTTCCCTTGTTCGTCATGAAGCATCCCATCAGTTTTCTTTACTTCTTTGAGTTCCTGCACATGTATATTAATTGCATCATTAAAACATGATCTAACAAGTCCTATGTAAAGAGCAAGAAGAAAATAAGAGTGACATATGTCTTAGCTGGAGATATATTCGGTGTCTGATGGATTGATTGATGGTAATATTGTTACATGCATATATTTATGGATGTTATCGTTACGTTAGAAGTGCCTGCGTACAAAGAAAAATTGTAATTTTGTGAGGGGAGGTTGGTTCGTGCCTTCATCCGCTGGCCTTGCTTTGCTCCATTCTAGAGGCCTTTCGAGTTCCCCTGGGTAACACCTGACTGTTACGGAAACAAAATTTTCAAAAAATATGCAACCATTGATAAAAATAGAGTCATTTTAAAAACATATCGATATGTTAAGTAATTTTTTGTACGAACTAGTGACTTTAACACATTTCAGAGACATTGCAATTTTCTCATGTTAGAATTTTGAGAGCCCTCCTCAAAATTTTGCCCTAGTTTCTTAACTGGTTTCTGGCTGTCTGACATATGTTGGCATTGTCTGGGCTTGCTCCGGAATTTTGAGGATCCTCCTCAAAATTCTGCCCCAATTTCTGATCTTTGGGAAAATGGAAATTTTATTATGATATGATCGAACTCATAAGGCTGCCTACGTATCCCCTCTTAAACGGGAATCAGGCCAAGCGTAGTTCAATCACATCAGCTGAGGAAATGCAAATAATCTAAACATAGTATCTATTGACTGCGTCTGAATTAAATGATTTTGACCAAATTTCCCCATTCATTTCTACAAGTATGAGTGCACCTCCTGCCAGCACCCTGTGAACCATGTAAGGACCTTGCCAGTTGCCAGAGAATTTCCTTTTGGCTTCATCTTGATGTGGGAAGATCTTCTTTAGCACCAACTGTCTTCGTGCAAATTGTCTTGTTTTAACCCTTTTGTTGAAAGCTCTGGACATTCTGTTCTGATAAAGCTGACCGTGACGTACTGCGTTCATCCTTTTTCCATCTATAAGGGCCAATTTCTAGTAGCGACCTCCTAATCTATTCTGCGTCGCTGCGTTCAGCTTCTTGTATGATTCTTAAAGAGGGAATCTCTACTTCGGCTGGGATGACAACTTTAGTGCCATATACCAACATGTATGGAGTCGCTCCGGTTGACGTGCGAACGGTAGTGCGGTATCCCTATATAGCAAAAGGTAGCTTCTCGTGCCATTGTTTGTGGTTTTATACCATCTTCCTCGATATCTTCTTAATATTTTTGTTGGCGGCTTCTACGGCTCCATCCATTTGAGGTCTATAGGCTATGTAATTCTTATGTTTATTTTGAAAGTTTCACACATAGATTTCATCAAATAACTATTGAGATTGGCATCATTATTAGTAATAATAGACGCAGGAACTCCGAATCGGCAAACTATAAGGTCTTTGACAAAATCTATGATGACTTTCTTGGTTACAGCTTTATAAGATGCAACTTCTACCCATTTTGTGAAGTAATCAATGGCTACCAGAATAAACCTGTGTCCATTTGAAGCACTGGGCTCAACTAGACCAATGACGTCCATTCCCCAGGCAACGAATGGACAGGGCGAGCTTGTTGCGTTGAGCTCATTTGGTGGCACTTTTATCATATCAGCATGCACTTGAAATTGGTAGCATTTTCGGACATACTGGACGCATTCGGTCTCTATGGTCATCCAAAAGTAACCGGCCCTAAGTATCTTCTTGGCCAAGACAAGACCATCCATATACGGGCCGCAGGTCCTAACATGCATCTCCTCAAGTAGCTTAGAATCTTCCTTTGCGTCGACATATCTTAGAAACCCTAAATCAAGAGTTCTTCTGTACAAGTTTCCTCCGCTGTGGAAGAAGTGATTGGATAATCTCCGAAGTGTGCGTTTTTGAGTATGATTTGCATGCTCCAAATAATCTCCCTTCGCGAATACTCTTTGATATCATGGAACCAAGGCTTTCCGTCTGTCTCTTCCTTGATTTGGGCACGATAATCCAATTGATTATGGATCCTCACCGGAATGGGGACAATATAATTCTTATCTGGGTGTTGTACCATAGATGACAAAGTGGCCAATGCATCGACAAACTCCTTCTGAATTCTGGGTACATGCCGGAACTCTATCTTTGTAAACCTCTTCCTCAATTCCTGCACATGATGCAGATATGGCAATATCTTGGAATTCTTTGTGGCCCACTCTCCTTGTACCTGGTGCACAAGCAAATCTGAATCCCCCAATTACTAGCAGCTCTGGAATGTTCATGTTGACTGCCTTGTTGAGTCCTAATATATAGGCTTCATATTCTGCCATGTTGTTAGTGCAGGGAAGTTTGAGTTTAGCAGATACCGGATAATGTTGACCAGTTTTTAATACCAAAACTGCTCCAATACCCACTCTTTTGAAATTTGCAGCTTCGTCAAAGAATATCCTCCAACCGTCATATGCTTAAGTAATATCCTCTCTTATCAATGACACCTCTTCATCAATAAAATACCTTTTCAAGGGTTCGTATTCTCCTCCCACCAGATTCTCAGCAAGATGATCTGCCAATGCTTGTCCTTTGACTGCCTTTTGAGTTACATAGGTGATATCGAACTCACTCAACGGTATCTGCCACTTGGCCAATATCCCAGTCGGCATGAGTTTCTAAAATATGTACTTCAAAGGGTCCATCCTGGATATTAGGTATATAGTATAGGCACAGAAGTAATGCCTCAACTTCTGGGCCGTCCAGGTCAAAGCATAACAAGTACGTTCCAATAGAGAGTACCGTGCTTCGTAAGGTGTAAACTTCATGCTCAAGTAGTATATGGCTTCCTCCTTCCTTCCAGTCTCATCATGTTGTCCCTGAACGCATCCAAAGGCTCCGTTCAACACAGATAGATAGACTAATAAAGGTCGTCCTAGTTTCAGTGGGACCAGAACTGGTGGTGTGGACAGGTACTCCTTGATCTTGTTAAAAGCTTTCTGACAGTCTTCGGTCCAGCTTGTCTCAGCATCTTTTCTTAGCATTTTGAAGATGGATTCACATATGACTATGGACTGTGCTATGAAGCGACCGGTGTAGTTGAGATGCCCTAGGAAGCTCAACACGTCCTCTTTGCTCCTAGGCGGCAGTAATTCCTAAATAGCCTTGACTTTAGACGGATCTAGCTCGATCCATCGATGACTGACAATGAATCCCAATAACTTTCCCGGGGGAACCACGAATGCACACTTAGTGGGGTTTAGTTTCAAGTTGTACCTCCTGAGTCTGTCAAAGAATTTTCTCAAGCCTGCTATATGGTTTGCGGCTCTCTTAAATATAATGATGACGTCGTCCACATACACTTCTATCTCCATATGTATAATATCATGGAAGATGGTTGTCATGGTTCTCATGTAGGAGCCCTAACATTCTTTAGACCAAATGGCATCATCTTGTAGTAGTACACTCCCCATGGTGTGATAAAAGCTATTTTCTTCGCATCCTCTTAATCCATCCAGGTCTGGTGATAAACCGCGAAGCAATCTACAAAATATTGGAGTTCATCCTTGGTGCAATTATCGATCAGGATATGTATGTTTGACAGTGGAAAGTCGTCCTTGGGACTTGCTTTATTTTGGTCCTGATAGTCAACACACACTCTGACTTTTTCATCTTTCTTCAGTACTGGCACAATGTTGGCTATCCAGGTTGGGTACTCAACCACACTAAGAACTTTGTCTTTGATCTTCTTGGAAACTTCCTCCTTGATTTTCAGGCTCATGTCGGGTTTGAATTTTCTGAGTTTCTGCTTCACCGGCGAGCACATTAGATTGGTAGGTATCTTATGAGCCACTATGTGTTGATACCCAATTTTTTCCTATATATTTTTATACTCAAAATACTTTCAAAATAGCATGTATATGCATATATAAGTATCCCCAAGAGTTTTGGTATTTTTCTTAATTTTTGAAGATTTTTTAGAATCAAGTTATTGTCTATTTTAACAGTGTAAAACCCCAATAATTATTTCCAAATTGTCATTTTTTTTGAATCATTTATTCTCCACCCTTATATTTGTACCAANCATGTATATGCATATATAAGTATCCCCAATAGTTTTGGTATTTTTCCTAATTTTTTGAAGATTTTTTAGAATCAAGTTATTATCTATTTTAACAGTGTAAAACCCCAATAATTATTCCCAAATTGTCATTTTTGTGAACCATTTATTCTCCACCCTTATATTTGTACCAAATATAATTAAGGTGATTTTTGCATATTTTTATAAATTTATTTGATATTTTTTAAGCTAAATTGTTCAAAATTGCAATTATAGCCTATGATATAATTAACCGCATTTTATAATTATAAAATTGCTTCAGATATTTTTAAATTAAAAAATTATTTTTTAACTATTTTAATTAATTAAAAAAAGGAAAATGGCTATTTAAAAGCTAGCCCATTTCCATTTCAATTTGAACCACATTTGATCCCAATCTTTTAACCTCAATTTAGCCCAATTAGGCGACCCAATTACATTGTAACCCAATCTCTTTACCCGTTTGTCCAACCCGCCCGTTTTCGTCTTTTAATCTTGGCCGTTGATCATTTTGATCAACGGCCCTCATCCATTCCTTCCTTTTTTTAATTCCTAATGACTTAACCTAACCCTCATTTCCCTCAAATCAGCCGCCCCAAATCCCCTCTCATCTCAAATGCTCTCTAAACCCTAATAACCCACTTTCGTTTCTGGTAAAAAATACACCGGCGTCCATGGCTTCTTAGGCCATGGACGACCTATATTCTCTCCCCTTTCACCCCAAGCCATGATTGTTCGAGCTTTCAAGGCTCAACCTTTAACAGACATGTTCAGGTCCTCGGCCGACCTGAGCTCCCCTAGCTTCTCCGGCTCCGTTCCGGTGTGTTCGAGCTCTGAAAACTTAGTCATGGTTCAGATTCGTTCAGAGACCAGACCATTCCTGGCCTTCTCGTCTCTATGGTTTTTGAAAAATCCTAAAACGCTTGATTTGAGGTTTTCTTTCCTTATCTTCTTAGATCTGTAGAAGAGCTATGCTCTATTCGGCTTTTTTAATGATTTTCCCTAATTTTCCCTTTTAAAATTAGTCTGTTCAAATTAGGGTTTTCAAAATCCTAAAATGATTCTTCTTATTCTTCTTTCTTTATGTGAATATGTGTGTTCATGCCATGTTTGAGGGGTTTTCGTTTAATTCTTAATATGCATGTCTCTCTGCCTTTGTTCTATTACTACTTCTACTGATTTTTTACAAGCATGTTTATACGCCTATCTTGCCTACTGAAAGTGTTTACTTTTACTGAATCTATTTGGGTTATCGAACTTGCTTCTTTCACTGTTTCCTAAACTCCTATGGCATCTCTTCTCTTAATTGGTTTGAGTTTTAGTTTTCCTAAAACTTGTTCTTTACAAGCTTTCACTCTACTGCTTTTGATTGCTATATGTTCTACCCTAAAAACCCTAGGCTCTCAAACTCATGATGAGTTCATAGACTTAATTGGAAACCTGCTTTTCTTTTGCTTATGATTCAAAAAACTGTTTATGCCGATCTCTTCTCCTTTGCTTGATGTTAGCATGCTTATATACGAGGGTTTTTCTTCTGAATTGATTCTATTAGCTTGTGATTGATTTCAATCCCCTTTTACTAAGGCTTAATTGATTTGCTACTGATTTTTTACAACTCAGCCTTTTCCCTATTTTTTCTGACTAAGTTCATTCAAGGTTTTGAATTTCTGACTGTTTGATTATTTTATTTTCTTATTCTTTAAAAAAAAACGTGTACTATAGTTTCCTACCTTAAATAGATTCTGTGTGCACTTGCCCTTTATTATGTTACTCTGAAAGGTTTTCCCTTCCATAATTACCACTCCCGTTTGAAATCAAATCCCTTTGACTAAGGGAAATTTTATTTGATTGACTGAGATTTTATTTCCTTGCCTTCTTGTCTACTCGTTTTTGCACTATAAAAGCTCACAGCACACACGAGTTTTTACGGACGGACACACACAAAAAAAGTTTCAACAAACAGCTTTACACAATCACTCGAACACAATTCTCACAAATTCTTTCTGCACCTTTGCAATACACTACTACTCTCTACTCTTTACTCTCTACTCTTTACTACTACTACTACTCTCTATTTTTTTTCTGCTGCTTCTGAGCACTCTGCTCCTTTCTCTCCTGCTGTCTGAATCACCTGGAGTTCCTCTGAACTCCCAAGTACTTGTTGAAGTTCCTTGAGTTTTTTTCCTGTTGACTGCCTGGCTGTTTGTTTTCTGTTGCTATTCTGCTGTTCTAAAACTTGCAACTGGTATGTTTTCCTAGTTAAATAGCACCCTCTTTATTATGTGTTCACTCCTCCTCTTGTACACTTCTTTCCCTGTGTGTTTACTTATGTTTTCCTGCATTATGTGATTACATTCAAGCATCCTATGCCTCTTTCTTTATGTTTTCAATCTGTTATGCTTTTAATCTCTTCCCCCTATTCCCTTTGTATGTTAATCATGGCAGCACTTTGAATTGCTGTCTGTGATCCAGAATTAGACTCTCCTAAGTCTTTACTCAATTGCTTTCCCATTTTCTCTCCCCTTTATGTGCTGAGCCCTAATTTGGGTCTGGTGGTGTCCTAATTACCATTCAGATCTGAGTTTGGCTCTCTAAGAGTCTGCTCTTATTTGTTTGAATCTAAGCAAGGGGTCAGGGGTGTGCCAGTCTATACCATGGCTGGGTATGACCACCTCCTGCTGTGGTTCCTCCCTCTCTTTGCACTTACTCCTAGTTCTTAAGTTCTACCCCTCTTTGGTAAGCCATGCTTAGGGACCCTGGAATTCCATCTGAACTTGGATGCCTGAGGGCTGGTAATTCCACACTTGCACTATTCTGTTACAACATTCACTCATCATAGTGTAAGCATTGCCTGGGCTCTTGAAGCTCCTTGGAACTTTGAAACACTCTGAATAAGATAATGCCTTGGAATCTGGAATCCGGATTTGGTGAAACACATGTTATTAGATATTGAGATTGCATTAGGCGGTTTGGATCCAGCTGTGGGCCGTGATATATTTTTTTTACTTTCTTTCTTCTGCATCTGTAATAATTCTGTATAAAAGAACTCGGGGGTATATTAGTAAAGGGTATGGGAGGGGTTTATATTTGCTTGCATGTGTTAAAGGGTAGATACCATGCCTATAGGATCAATATTGTTGTTTAATTACTTAGATACCATGCTCATAGGATTCATGTTGCAATCTAATCATTTAGATATCATGCCTATTGGGTTTTAATGTTCGAATTCGACCATTTAGATATCATGCCTATAGGTTTAATACTTTAAATCATCTAGAGATCATGTCTATAGGCTTTGCATTCTTTTCATTCAAGCATATAGAAATCATGCCTATAGAAATGCATAAAAGATAGGCAAACAGTAGGGCAATCCAATACTCGCCTTCCTTAAACGCTTAAAAATATTAATGAGTCAATAAAACCAAAGTAGATATCCTGCCTATAGGATCTCAAGTTCGCCTAAAGTTACATAAGTAGTAATCTGTAATCTAGCAATTATTTCAACGTTTTCAACAAAATTCATCCCAAACCTGCCTGCAACTTTCTAAACTTGTGTTTCTGTCTCTAAAATCGTTTTTCCAACTCTCTGTCTGAACTTTTATTCATGAAGTTACTTTCAAAACAGTTTTCAAACTCCCTCTTCCTTTTATAGCACTTTACTTCTGAAAACTCTACTGTACATTTACTTAACCAGTTCTGTCAATTTTCGAAACCTTTCTGAACTTCTACATTTTCCAAGCTTCTGCTTTTCCAAACTTTTCTGCATTAGGCCCTTAATCAGTAATTCATTAAAATACTCCAATTCCTAACAATTGGATCCGAGTTTCCTAATGCAGACCTTTTATCTAATTCTATGTGTTAATCTGGTTCGTCCACCGCTTAAGTTTTAATTTTAAGATCAAACCAGTATGTGTAAGACATGCTAAACTAAGTGTTATCTGACTTACGGGGTTTTATGTGAGCCTTGCATGTTTGTTTATCAATTCCCTTACTTGTTATTTGTTTTGGTTGTCGAAACTAGTATTTTGTCCTTTTAAATCCCATATATGCCTCTACCCCTTTCTTTCCCTTTAGGATTAGAAGTCCTAATACCCCGGGACTGATAGGTTGGGACGGGTACTAGAATGTAATAAGTAAACGAGACTAATCGTGCTTAAATACCTTAACGGGGTGGGAAGGGTAGAGTATGGATATGATGGCTGGTGCGTTAATATCTCGTGTGAGAATGATTGCTGGGTATTGCACCAAAGTGATCCATATTATATTTAAACCTAGGACCCCTTTTTCTCCTTCTTTATTTATTGATGTTTTCAAAAATCAATGTTTTCTTCAACTAAGCCTTCTCTTTTTAGAAAGTACTTTGTCTTTCTTCTTTCAAAATTTTCAACTTGTTTATACTTCCTATGTGCAAACTTTGCTTG
>MU738682.1:0-20753 GCA_026770625.1 Nicotiana glauca | reverse complement strand
CGGAAGGGGGCGTCGACAGCATGGTGACTCTACTAGAGATTCCTTTAAGGCTATTACCATTACGTGCTTTTGTGACTTCCTTAATTGCATTTACTTTCTGTCTTTAATTATTTCATCAAAAATACTAACTTGGCTCTCCATGTTTTTATTTCCTTTAATTTCTTCTTTTATTGCCTTATTATTTCAATTCTGTTGTAATTTCCGAGCATTTATTGTAATCTTTACTTTATGAACGTGAAAATACATGCAATTTGTTTCATTATTGTAACTGCATTCCTCAACATCATATTCCACTCGTGCCAAAACAAATCCTATAGCAACGCTTATAATGAGTGGTTGCGCCCTTCTAATATTATAACCGCTAAATGTGGCAAAGGCATATTTGCGGTAAAACCAGTCGACCAACGGTGTAATCGACGGTTCCGCTCCTTTCCCTCTTGAGTTGTCCGCTCAAGGGTACCTTGTCTAGCACTTCAAAGTATAAACCTTACTCTATTAAACTGTTCATGCATCATGGTCAAACTTAGCCGAGTCAGTTATGTTGTCCGCATACTGACTCATTAAGATAGTCTAAACTAAAGTCCATCGGGTTTCCTCGAAACCCAAACGGACACCTCCATATTATGTGCATTTATTTGTTGAACTAAATGCCCTTTTTGCTAATTATTGATTTAAATAGTCGAGTCTGGTGGGGTTAAGGGCCTAACATTTTTTTGCAGAAAATGAGGCACGAAGTACCCAGATTTGGTATGGTACCCAACATTCACCCAAGGCTGCTAAGCTGGTGGGAGGATCTTCATGCCAGCGATCAAACCCTCATCTGCAAGTACTTAGGGAATTTTCCCTCACTTCTGGAAATCCAGCCTAATAACAAAATCGTAGAGACTACAATTCTTTTCTGGGATAGTGATCGATCGGTGTTTCGCTTCGGGGATTTGGAAATGACTCCTTTATTAGAAGAAATATGGGGTCTAGCTAGTATCCCTTGGGATACTCCGGGTCTGCTTATGCCGGAAAATCGCAAAAGTAGAGGCTTTTTTAAGATGATGGGACTCAAGAAAAATCCTGACCTTGCTTGTCTGAGGGACTCCTACGTACCATTTGATTTCTTGTATGAGAGGTATGGCCATAGCAGGTCCTATCGCACCTACACTGACGAGTTCGCCCTCACCTCTTTAGGGCAAATACACAGAAGGGTCTTTGTGTTCATGTTCTATTTCCTGCGTATGATGGTCTTTCCTATGAAAAAGGCTAGGATCCACACCAGACTAGCCATGGTGACCAAGACCTTAATGGAAGGTATCGACAGACAGTCTTTCAACATAGTGCCTATGATCATCGCTGAAATCTATCGAGCCTTGGGAAAATGTCAACAAGGGGCTCCGTACTTCGAGGGTTATAATCTGTTACTGCAACTTTGTCCCATAGAACACCTTCAGAAAGGCGACTACAGACAGGAAATCATACGCAGGGATTGGGATGACCATATCGCTTTTCACCACCCAAAGTGAATGAACTTCATGGCCAGCATGTTTGCTCAGCCAAAGGACGCCAGTGGATGGGTAGGGTTGTTTAAGGATCTAAAAGAAGAGCAAGTTCAGTGGATGATCGAGTGGTTCCTCACAGGGGAGTTCATTGTCCGTTCTCGAGACGCACCATTTCTCATACTTATCGGTCTGAGGGGAATTCATCCTTATGTCCCTCTCCGGGCCATGAGGCAAGCTGGAAGAAAGCAGACCTTAGCAAGGATAGAGAAAATGAGTCATTTCAAGGCTGACTTTCAAGATGATAATAGCCCGCACAGGTGTCAAGATCAGCATATGTGGCAGTGCAAGCTTGTCTTAGGGAAGGAATCTATTGAACCAGACATGTATCATGCCGAGTGTGTATCGCACTACACAGGTTGGTTGGAAGATGATCACATTGGTTTGGGTCGTCCAGGATTTGTCCGTGGTCATAGGCTTATTAATGAGAAAACTGAAGTGCAAGTCAAATACAATCAGTTGCGCAAAAGGATGCGAGAATATGAGAATGAACATCGGGAAATACAGGAAGCCCATGAGAAGTATATCAACGAGTGGAAGGATATGGCTATCAACGCCAACAATCGGCTGGGGTACCTGGAGCGAAGTCTAGTGAAGTTGGAAGGGAAGTTCTTGAAGAGAATTGAAGATTGCCAGAATGTCGAGGGAAATGCAGGCGGACATCTGGCCCGAGCCTATCTGCTGTTAGGACTGCACGAGTTGATGCAGCTGTACTAGGGAGGCGAGAGTACCGAATCTGGGGAAGATCCTTCTGGGACCAAGTAGTTAGGATCTTTTATTCCCTGCTTTCATAATGTAATAAGGCCACTGGCCATTAGTGATGTTTTTATTATGCAGTTGTTTTAAGACTCGTCTTGTTTTTATCAATAAAATAAGGCATTTAGCACTATAAGTTCTCCAAATTTAATTTGTCGCTAGGCCTACCTCGGGCACAACGGGGCACACAAAGTAGGAAACGACTTATACTATTGCACAATGTGTTTAAATATCGCAATATTATTTCTCAGAACCCGCACTAACTTTTTACCTTTTTCGTTTTTATTTTATTTTTATTCCCCTCCCTAGAGGTTAGTTCGTTCATTCTGGCACCATCAGCATACTTAACAAGATCCAAGGGTCCTCCACCACCTCCTCCTCCTCCTCCTCCTCCTCCTCCTACTAGAAACAGGAACAAAGGCAAAATGGGAGACGCAAGCGCTAGAAAGGAACTTGAGGAAACTTCTCAGAACACTGCAATTACCAAGGAGACTGCTGCTCATCTTTAGCAGAATTTGCTGAGATTTCGGGAGGAATTGGACCAAGTTCGGAACCTGGCAATCTTGTCAATCACTCTTGCCACTCTTGATGTTGACACCCAGAATCCCGTACCTCCACAAAATACCCCGCAACCACCAATACAACCCACTCATACCCAATACTGCAACACATGTAACAATGCTCCACTACTCATTCCCGAATCGCAAAACAACATAAAAGACCATAACATTCCTATCTTTGTGGACACTATACCCTATTACACTCAGCCAATCACAAGTGCACCCGAATAAGATGACAAGGACTCCCTCATTCAGAATTTGGCCGCTGAACTAAAGAAGTTAACCAGCCGGGTCCAAGGTGTCAAAGATAGCAAAGGTGTCGAAGGGTTGAACTATGAAGATCTTTGTGTTCAGCCAAATGTTGAACTTCCGGAAGGGTACAAACCTCCCAAGTTCGAGATGTTCGACGGTACAGGTGATCCCAAGGTCCATCTGAGAATGTATTGTGATAAGCTGGTAGGAGTTGGAAGGGACGAGAAGATTTGCATGAAGGTGTTCATGAGGAGTCTGAAAGGCGATGCTTTATCATGGTATATCAGCTAGGATGCAGAGAAATGGACAAGTTGGGTGAACATAGCATCCGACTTTATGGACCGATTCAGGTTCAACACTGAGAACGCACCATATATGTTCTATATCCAGAATCTGAAGAAGAAACCCACGGAGACCTTTCGCGAGTATGCTACTCGTTGGAGGTCGGAAGCTAAGGTCAGGCCGGCCTTGGAGGAAGAACAGATGAACAGGTTTTTCGTCCGTGCTCAGGATCCGCAATACTACGAAAGGCTGATGCTAATAGAGGGTCAAAAGTTCTTCGACATAATCAAGTTGGGTGAAAAGATCGAATAAGGCATACAAAATGGTATGGTCACTAACCTCGAGGAATTGCAAGCTACCAACAAGGCTTTACAGTCTGGTGGCTCGTCAATGAAAAAGGACGTAAATTCCGTAATGGCTGCGCAAAGGAACAATTCCCCTATGAAGTACCAAACCTATCCCACAACTCCACTCACATATCAACCTACCATAAATTACCAAGCACCCTCAGCTACATACCAAATGCCGCTATCTGCCTACCAATCACCTCCACCGCCCACATATCAACCCACTTCACCAAGAGATTCCCAACCCGCACCTGTGTACCAAGCATACAACTCCCAACCTTCTCACTACTCATCACCACCTACTCGCCAAAACTTTCCTCGACCTAGACCAAATTTCGACCGAAGACCTCCCAAGCAGTATATCCCCACAGCTGAGCCGATTGACCAATTATATGAAAAACTCAGAGCAGCCGGTTAAGTTTCACCTATCCCAGCCATAACTCCAGAAAATCCTTCCCAATGGATCAATCCCAACAAAACCTGCATATACCATTCCGGAATGAAAGGTCATACTATCGACGAGTGTCGCTCGTTGAAAGACAAGATTCAGACTTTGATTGATAACAAGGTCATTATAGTAAAGGAGCCCGCTCCCAATATCTGCAACAACCCTCTGCCTGACCACAAGGGTGGGGGCATCCATATGATTGAGATTGAGGATGATTGGGACCCCAAGGGATCAATCAGGTTGATAGCTAAAGGAGATGAGCCTAGGAAGCCAGCTGTTACCCTCAATCCCATTGCTGTTCAGATCCATCCCTCTGAGGGCGATGTAGTAAATGTGTCTGTACCACTCGAGTTTGAAGTGCCTCATGCAAAGGTGCCAAAACCAATCGATGTTGAGTTTGGCATCCCAAAAGCACCTGCACCGTTTGAAGTTACTGTGTTACCTTCCAGGACGGCGATTCCGGTTTCCATGACAGATGTGACCACGTTCAAGTCGAACTCCATACCTTGGGATTACACAGCTGAGGCTAGAAGGAAAGGGAAAACACATACTGGAGAAGCAATCGCCGCGCAGGCATGAACATGACACTCAAGGTATACACTCCAGAACATTTAGCTGAGTCCAGCACTGGACGGGCTGTTGAAACTGGACCCGATGACCTTTGGAGAAAGATACACGCCAAAGAATACTCAATCGTTGAGCAAATGAGCAAAACACCAGCGCATATTTCCATCTTGGTTCTTCTGCAAAGCTCTGAGTCGCATAAAAACTCCTTAATGAAAATATTGAGTGAAGCTTATGTTCCCAGCAACATAATAGGAGGCGAAATGGTGAATATCGTAGGGTAGGTACTGGAAAGCCATAAGATCACCTTCCACGGGGATGAGTTACCACCAGAAGGGCTTAGTCACAATAAGGCATTGCACATCATTGCGCAATGTGAAGATTATTTCATCACCAGGATCTTGGTTGACGGGGGATCCAGCCTTAACATTTTCCCGCTAATAACCCTCAGGACATTGGGTAAAGGACTGCATGAGATCAAAGAAGTAGCTATCAGTGTTAAAGCTTTTGATGGATCTCAAAGATCCACCATCGGAGAAATTAGCCTGTGCCTACAAATGGGACCCACCTGGTTCGATGTGGACGTCCAAGTTATAGACGTGCCAGCATCCTACAACTTATTGCCGGGGCGACCCTGGATTCACACCGCTGGGGTTGTGGCGTCAACCCTGCATGAAGCTGTAAAGTTCGAATGGAATCATCAAGAAGTGATAATTCATGGCGACGGTAGCAACCCTATATACAGTTGCCAAACCATCCCGATGATCGAAGGTAGAAGGAAAATAGGTGGAGAAACATACCATCACATCGGGCGAGTCAATGCCATAGACAAAGACAAGTGGTGGGATAAACAAATTGAGACCATTCTGAATTGGAGCAGGTACGATCCCGGAAAGGGACTTGACAAGAATCTCCAGGGCATCAACGATCCCATCCAGTTGAAGAAGCATGGTACCACTTTCGGCCTGGGGTATGAATACATCTGGAAGGAGTTCAAGCATTGGTCGCCACCGTGGTGCGGTACCTACTATCCATTCGAACACCCCATACCTCAGCTAGAGCTGACCTTTCAGCCGGCTGACGTTATATATGGATCAGAGGAAGACGAGGCACTGGCAGCAATGAAGAACTTGTTTCTGGAGGATTATATGGATTGTTGTGTTATCTTCGAGGAGGAGGGGGAAGAAGGCCCTTCCATTCAAGCTGTGAACCTAGGAGAATGCCTCACCAATTGGTCAGTCAGGACCACCGGTGCTCGGAGAGCTTCGGGGTAGCAAGGCTAAATGAAGCACTATGCATCGCATTTTACCCTTAGTTGATTTTACTTTTCTGCATTGTCTTTAATTCTGAAAAGAGCTCCGATGTTTCGAACAGTTATGAATTTAAGCAAAAGCATTTCCCAAGTTTATTTTTTATATCTCGCTCTTATTACTTTTCTCTATCATTTATTTTATTTTTACACAGCATTACTATTACATATCTTGATGGTGAACCAACGACTGTGACTTGCAACGAGCCAATGCAACAAACGGACATAGATTCAGAAGAGGATGAAATACCAGAAGAGGTTGTCAGGGAGGTCGAGAATTTTGAGAACATGCCTAAGTCTAATTTGGACGAAACTGAGGTTGTTAATTTGGGAGACGCAGAGAATGTCAAGGAAACACGTATCAGCGTGCACCTGTCGCCATCAGAAAACAAAGAGTACACAAAGTTCCTAAACGAGTATGAGGACATCTTTGCATGGTTTTATGATGACATGACAGGTCTCAGCACATCCATTGTGGCTCACAAGTTGCCGACAGATCCGGCATGCCCGCCAGTGAAATGAAGCTCAGAAAATTCAAGCCAGACATGAGTCTAAAAATTAAAGAAGAAGTAACCAAACAAGTCAAAGTCAGGGTTCTCAGAGTGGTAGAGTATCCAACATGGTTAGCCAACATCGTGCCGGTTTCGAAGAAGGATGGGAAAGTTAGAGTCTGTGTCGACTACCGGGATATCAACCACGCCAGTCCTAAGGACGACTTCCTTTTGCCAGATATACACATATTGATTGACAACTGCGCCAAACATGAGCTGTAGTCGTTCGTCGATTGTTTTGCTGGATACCATCAGATATGGATGGATGAAGAAGATGTAGAGAAAACGGCGTTCATCACGCCGTGGGGGATGTACTGTTACAGAATGATGCCGTTCGGTTTGAAGAATGCTGGTGCTACCTACATGAGGGCCATGACCACTATCTTTCATGAAATGATACATAAAGAAATCGAGGTGTATGCAGATGACGTCATCATCAAGTCCAAGAAAGCTACAGATCACATGGAAGATTTGAGGAAGTTCTTCAACAGATTGAGGAGGTACAACTTGAAACTGAATCCCGCCAACTGTGCATTCGGGGTCCCTGCCGGAAAGTTATTGGGTTTCATTGTGAGTCGCTGAGGAATAGAATTGGATTCGTCAAAGGTCAAAGCCATTCAAGAGCTGCCACCGCCTAAGAATAAGAAGGATGTAATGAGTTTTCTGGGAAGACTCAACTATATCAGCTAATTCATAGCTCAGTCCACTATCATTTGTGAACCAATCATCAAGATGCTAAAGAAGGATGTCGCCACCAAACGGACTGATGATTGTCAAAAGGCTTTCGACAGAATCAAGGAGTACTTGTCAACGCCGCCGGTCTTGGTTCTGCCTGAACAGGGAGACCCCTATTACTTTATCTAGCAGTATTGGATGGAGCATTTGGTTGTGTCTTAGGGCAACATGATGAAATCGGAAGAAAGGAGCAAGCCATCTACTACCTTAGCAAGAAGTTTACCCCATATGAGGCTCAGTATTCCTTATTGGAGTGCACCTGTTGTGCTCTGACCTAGGTAGCTTAGAAATTGAGGCACTATTTCTGTGCTTACACCACCTATCTCATATCCAGAATGGACCCATTGAAATATATCTTTCAGAAGCCCATGCCTACCGGCAAGCTCGCCAAATGGCAAATCCTGTTAAGTGAGTTTGACATTGTTTATGTTACCCAGAAGGCAGTCAAAGGACAAGATTTGGCAGATCACCTCGCCGAGAATCCTGTAGGAGGAGAATACGAACCTCTAAAGACGTATTTTCCTGACGAAGAAGTAGCTTTCATAGGAGAGGGCATTGCAGAATCCTACAATGGTTGGAGAATGTTTTTCGACGGAGCCGTAGATTTCAAAGGAGTCGGTATAGGAGCGGTCCTGGTATCAGAAACCTGTCAGCATTACCCAGTATCTGCCAAGCTCAGATTTTCATGCACCAACAACATGGCCGAGTACGAAGCCTGCATCTTAGAGCTCAAACTAGAGATTGATATGAACATTTAGGAGTTACTGGTGATCGGAGACTCGGACCTACTCATACATCAGTTTCGAGAAGAATGGGCAGCCAAGAATTCCAAGATACTCCCTTATCTACATCATATACAAGAGTTGAGGAAGAGATTCAGAAAGACGGAATTCCAGCACGTCCCCAGAATACAGAATGAGTTCGCCGATGCCCTAGCCACTTTATTGTCTATGATCCAACATCTAGATACAAACTTTATTGATCCCATCCAAGGCGAGATTCACAACCAACCAGCTTATTGTGCTCACGTCGAGGAAGAAGCCGATGGGAAACCTTGGTTCCATGATATCAGAGAATACTTGACAACATGAGAATACCCCGAGCTTGCCAATGCTACTCAGAAGCGCACGCTCCGGAGGCTATCCAACAATTTCTTTCACAGCAGAGGAATCCTGTATAGGAGGACTCCTGATCTGGGTTTACTAAGGTGTGTCGATGCAAGGGAAGCAACCAAACTATTGGAGGAAGTGCACGCAGGGACCTGCGGACCGCACATAAATGGTTGTGTTTTAGCCAAGAAGATACTTTGAGCAGGATATTTTTTGATGACTATAGAAACGGACTGCATCCAGTATGTCCGAAGGTGCCATCGCTGTCAGATACATGCAGATATGATAAAAGTACCTCCAAACGAGCTTACTGCAACAAGCTCACCATGGCCGTTTGCTGTTTGGGGAATGGATGTTATTGGACCAATCGAGTCTGCCGCATCAAACGGGCACAGGTTCATCTTAGTGGCAATTGATCACTTTACCAAGTGGGTTGAAGCAGCATCATACAAAGCAGTGACCAAGAAAGTTGTAACAGATTTCGTCCGCGACCGTATTGTTTGTCGGTTTGGAATTTCGGAATCAGTCATCACTGACAATGGTTCCAATCTCAACAGTGACCTGATGAAAGCAATGTGTGAGACTTTCAAGATCAAACATAAGAACTCTACAGCTTACAGACCACAGATGAATGGAGCTGTAGAAGCAACCAATAAGAACATCAAGAAGATACTAAGAAAGATGATTGAAAGGCACAAGCAGGGGCACAAGAAATTGTCGTTCACCTTAGTGGGCTATCGTACCACGGTTCGCACATCAACCGGGGCCACTCCCTACATGCTGGTTTATGGTACAGAGGCGGTCATTCCCACCGAAGTAGAAATTCCCTCCTTAAGAATCATATAAGAAGCAGAGTTAGATGATGCAGAATGGGTACAAAATCGCTACGAGCAATTAGCCCTTATAGGTGGAAAGAGAATGAATGTAGTTTGCCATGGTCAATTATATCAGAACAGAATGTCAAGAGCCTTCAACAAGAGAGTTAAGCCAAGAAATTCACGCTAGGGCAGCTGGTATTGAAGAAAATATTTCCGCATCAAGATGAAGCCAAGGGAAAATTCTCTCCTAATTGGCAGGATCCGTACATGGTTCACTGGGTTCTAACTGGAGGAGCCCTTATTCCCGCAGAAATGGATAGAGAAGTCTGGCTGAAGCCAATCAACTCAGACGCAGTAAAGAGATACTACATTTGATCACATGTTTTTCTTCATGATGTAATTTGAACTATGCCTGACCTGATTCCTATTTAAGAGGGGATACGTAGGCAGCCCTATGGGTTCGGTCACATTTTAATAAAATTTCCATCTTCCCCCGCTATTGGAACTGGGGCAGAATTTTGAGGAGGACCCTCAAAATTCCGAAGTTAGTCGTCAGTTCTCTCATCAGCACTAACCCAGTAAACCGGGGCAGAATTTTGAGGGGGATCCTCAAAATTCTGGAATCATTCCATGTCCAGTCATTCAACACAGCCATCAGCAGCGCCAGCCCAGTAAACTGGGGTATAATTTTGAGGAGGACCGTCAAAATTCCGGGACAAGTGAGGTTACCGTTTCTTGAACCATGCTGCAGTTGTCGGTTCATTCAAAATAAAATCGTTTTCAAAATATATACTTGCGTTATATTTACTGAATGATGCATAGATATCACTTGCATCACCATCGTTTAGCAACGCTACCCCAATGATACGTGACGTCAAAAGTAAGGGGATACGAACTAACCTTTCCCCTCTACAGAACTCATGATTTTTCTTTGAATGTAGGCACCCCAGGTCGCAAAATTATTGAGTACATTCACACACTCGTACTATTACTCGCTCGTTCGCAAAGTTACTATCTACACCTAACATCCCCAGCAGCCACGATATCACAATCAGCTGTCAGTTAAGAAAATCTCATCACTATTTACTCCTTACATTATCTGCATTTTTTGCATAAGGCTACTTACCTGCCTTTCGAGACTAAGCTCTGTCTCCATCTGCATTGCATAAGGCTACTTTTCTGCCTTCCGAGGTTAAACACTACCTCCATTCTGCATAAGGCTACTTATCTGCCTTTCGAGACTAAGCTCTGTCTCCATCCGCATTGCATAAGGCTAGGTTTCTGCCTTCCGAGGTTAAGCACTACCTCCATTTTGCATAAGGCTACTTATCTGCCTTTCGAGACTAAGCTCTGTCTCCATCTGCATTGCATAAGGCTACTTTTCTACCTTCCGAGGTTAAGCACTACCTCCATCCTGCATAAGGCTACTTATCTGCCTTTCGAGACTAAGCCCTGTCTCCATCCTGCATGGTTGAAATATCGCCACTTTTATTTTTTTCAAACGGCTAAAATATCACCACCTGCATTTTAAATTCTCGCTCTAGCTGAAAGATCGCCACCCTTGCATTCATTTGGCTGAAAGATTGCCACCTTTTCATCGGATGAAAGATCGCCAACCTATTCAAAGGAGTCATATTTGGAGGTACCATCTGCATAGCTCGAGAACGTCATTTCATGGCCTGCGAATCTTTACTTTATCCCTTTCATGGCACGGGACATCATAGTCTGAGGACGTCATCCTAACCATCCAAAGGCAACATTCATGGTCCAAACGGGAACTTGCATCATGTTTAAATTATGCACGATATACACTGCGTCACTCATTTACAGGTACACCGGCTAGCAAACAGCCGTCTCAGCGGGAGCTCTTCCGCTCCGGTTCTCCGCTACCTGTTCGACTTCGTAACCTTTCTCAAACTAGACCATCACGTCCATTTTCCTAATCCCCATCATTGGTTCCTGAACAACATATGGCCCGATTCCTGTAAAACCAGGGATATGTAGGTAGCTCAGAAACCAGAGCGCGGTCATATTCTTTTGCAATCGCCGATTCCGGTCAAAATTGGCCATCTTATCTTTAACCGACATCTCTTTCATCCTTCTCGGGTAAAGAGGGGCAGCTGTTGATACCAAATTTTTCCCTATGTGTTTTTATACTCAAAATACTTTTAAAATAGCATGTATATGCATATATAAATATCTCCAAGAGTTTTGGTATTTTTCTTAATTTTTGAAGATTTTTTAGAATCAAGTTATTATCTATTTTAACAGTATAAACCCCAATAATTATTCCCAAATTGTCATTTTTGTGAATCATTGATTCTCCACCCTTATATTTGCACCAAATATAATTAAGGTGATTTTTGCATATTTTTATAAATTTATTTGATATTTTTTTAAGCTAAATTGTTCAAAATTGCAAGTATAGCCTATGTTATAATTAACCGCGTTTTATAATTATAAAATTACCCCAGATATTTTTTAAATTAATATTTATATGTTATCAATTAGTACTGTATTTTCAATTTGTTTGAAAATTATTTTTTAACTATTTTAATTAATTAAAAAGAGGAAAAATGGCTATTTAAAAGCTAGCCCATTTCCATTTCAATTTTAACTACATTTGATCCCAATTTTTTAACCTCAATTCAGCCCAATTAGGTGACCCAATTACATTGTAACCTAATCCCTTTACCCGTTTGTCCAACCCGCCCATTTTCGTCTTTTAATCCTGGCTGTTGATTATTTTGATCAATGGCCCTCATCCATTCCTTCCTTTTTTTTAATACCTGATAACTTAACCTAACCTTCATTTCCCTCAAATCAGCCACCCCAAATCCCCTCTCCTCTCAAACGCTCTCTAAACCCTAACAGCCCACTTTCGTCTCCGATTAAAAATACACCGACGTCCATGGCTTCTCAGGCCATGGACGGCCTATATTCTCTCCCCTTTCACCCCAAGCCATGATTGTTCGAGATTTCAAGGCTCCACTATCAATAGACCTGTTCAGGTCCTCCGCCGACCTGAGCTCCCCTGGCTTCTCCGGCTCCGTTCCAGTGTGTTCGAGCTCTGAAAACTTAGTCATGGTTCAGATTCGTTCAGAGACCAGTCCATTCAAGGCCTTCTCATCTCTATGGTTTCTGAGAAACCCTAAGAAGCTTGATTCAAGGTTTTCTTTCCTTATCTTCTTAGATCTATAGCAGATCTATGCTCTATTCGGCTTTTTTAACGATTTTCCCTATTTTTCCTTTTTAAAATTAGTCTGTTCAAATTAGGGTTTTCAAAATCCTAAAACGATTCTTCTTCTTCTTCTTTCTTTATCTGAATCTGTGTGTTCATGCCATGTTTGAGGGGTTTTTGTTTGATTTTTAATGTGCATGTCTCTCTGCCTTTGTTCTATTACTACTTCTACTGGTTTTTCTACAAGCATGTTTATACGCCTATCTTGCCTACTGAAAGTGTTTACTTTCACTGAATCTATTTGGGTTATTGAACTTGCTTCTTTCATTGTTTCCTAAACTCCTATGGCATCTCTTTTCTGAATTGGTTTGAGTTTTAGTTTTCCTAAAACTTGTTCTTTACAAGCTTTCACTCTACTGCTTTTGATTGCTACATGTGTCTCTGATTCTTGCAAGCTTTTGGTTCTAGGGTTCTACCCTAGAAACCCTAGGCTCTCAAACTCATGTTGAGTTCATAGACTAAATTGGAAACCTGCTTTTCTTTTGCTTATGATTCAAAAACTGTTTATGCCGATCTCTTCTCCTTTGCTTGATGTTAGCATGCTTATATACGAGGGTTTTTCTTCTGAATTGATTCTATTAGCTTGTGATTGATTTCAATCCCCTTTTACTAAGGCTTAATTGATTTGCTACTGATTTTTTGCAACTCAGCCTTTTCCCTATTTTCCTGACTAAGTTCATTCAAGGTTTTGAATTTCTGACTGTTTGATTATTTTATTTCCTTATTCTTTCAAAAAACAAAAACATGTACTATAGTTTCCTACCTTAAATAGATTCTGTGTGCACTTGCCCTTTATTATGTTACTCTGAAAGGTTTTCCCTTCCTTAATTACCGCTCCCATTTGAAATCAAATCCCTTTAACTAAGGGAAATTTTATTTGATTGACTGAGATTTTATTTTCTTGCCTTCTTGTCTACTCATTTTTGCACTATAAAAGCTCACAGCACACACGAGTTTTTACGGACGGACACACACACAAAAAGTTTCCACAAACAGCTTTACACAATCACTCGAACACAATTCTCACAAATTCTTTCTGCACCTTTGCAATACACTACTACTCTCTACTCTTTACTCTCTACTCTCTACTACTACTACTACTCTCTATTTTTTTCTACTGCTGCTGAGCACTCTGCTCCTTTCTCTCCTGCTGTCTGAATCACCTGGAGTTCCTCTGAACTCCCAAGTACTTTTTGAAGTTCCTTGAGTTTGTTCCTGTTTACTGCCTGGCTGTTTGTTTGCTGTTGCTATTCTGTTATTCTAAAACTTGCAATTGGTATGTTTTCCTAGTTAAATAGCACCCTCTTTATTATGTGTTCACTCCTCCTCTTCTACACTTCTTTCCCTGTGTGTTTACTTATGCTTTCCTGCATTATGTGATTACATTCAAGCATCCTATGCCTCTTTCTTTATGTTTTCAATTTGTTATGCTTTTAATCCCTTCCCCATATTCCCCTTGTATGTGAGTATTGTCGTGAATCATGGAAGCACTTTGAATTGCTGTCTGTGATCCAGAATTAGACTCCCCTGAGTCTTTACTCAATTTCTTTCCCATTCCCTCTCCCCTTTATGCGCTGAGCCCTAATTTAGGTCTGGTGGTGTCCTAATCACCATTTAGACCTGCGTTTGACTCTCTAAGAGTCTGATCTTATTTGTTTGAATCTAAGCAAGGGGTTAGGGGTGTGCCAGTCTATACCATGGCTGGGTATGACCACCTCCTGCAGTGGTTCCTTCCTCACTTTGCACTTACTCCTAGTTCTTATGCTCTACCCCCCTTTGGAAAGCCATGCTTAGGGATCCTGGAGTTCCCTCTGAACTTGGATGCCTGAGGGCTGGTAATTCTACACTTGCACTATTCTGTTACAACATTCACTCTTTAGAGTGTAAGCATTTCCTGGGCTCTTGAAGCTCCTTGGAACTTTGAAACACTCTGAATAAGAGAAGGCCTTGGAATCTGGAATCCGGATTTGGTGAAACACATGTTATTGGATATTGAGATTGCATTAGGCGGTTTGGATCCAGCTGTGGGCCGTGATGTATTTTTTTACTTTCTTTCTTCTAGTTCTGTAATAATTCTATATAAAATAACTTGTGGGTATATTAGTAAAGGTTATGGGAGGGGTTTATATTTGCTTGCATGTGTTAAAGGGTAGATACCATGCCTATAGGATCAATATTGTTGTTTAATTACTTAGATACCATGCTCAAAGGATTCATGTTGCAATCTAATCATTTAGATATCATGCCTATATGGTTTTAATGTTCGAACTCGACCACTTAGATATCATGCCTACAGGTTTAATACTTTAAATCATCTAGAGATCATGTCTATAGGCTTTGCATTCTTTTTCATTCAAGCATATAGAAATCATGCGTGTAGAAATGCATAAAAGATAAGCAAACAGTAGGGTAATCCAATACTAGCCTTCCTTAAACTCTTAAAAATAGTAATGAGTCAATAAAACCAAAGTAGATATCCTGCCTATAGGATCTCAAGTTCGCCTAAAGTTACATAAGTAGTAATCTGGCAATTATTTCAACGTTTTCAACAAAATTCGTCCCAAACCTGCCTGCAACTTTCTAAACTTGCGTTTCTGTCTCTAAAATCGTTTTTCCAACTCTCTGTCTGAACTTTTATTCATGAAGTTACTTTCAAAACAGTTTTCAAACTCCCTCTTCCTTTTATAGCACTTTACTTCTGAAAACTCTACTGTACATTTCCTTAAGCAGTTCTGTCGATTTTCGAAACCTTTCTGAACTTCTACAATTTCCAAGCTTCTGCTTTTCCAAACTTTTCTGCATTAGGCCCTTAATCAATAATTCATTAAAATACTCCAATTCCTAACATTTGGATCCGAGTTGCCTAATACAGACCTTTTATCTAATTCTATGTGTTTAACTGGTCCGTCTTCCGCATAAGTTTTAATTTTAAGACCAAACCAGTATGTGTAAGACATGCTAAACTAAGTGTTATGTGACTTACAGGGTTTTATGTAAGCCTTGCAT
This sequence comes from Nicotiana glauca, assembly GCA_026770625.1. NCBI lineage: Eukaryota > Viridiplantae > Streptophyta > Magnoliopsida > Solanales > Solanaceae > Nicotiana > Nicotiana glauca. Next base: position 5,231 of record MU738682.1, on the reverse strand, counting down.
GTTTGTTTGTCAATTCCCTTACTTGTTATTTGTTTTGGTTGTCGAAACTAGTATTTTGTCCTTTTAAATCCCATATATGCCTCTACCCCTTTCTTTCCCTTTAGGATTAGAAGTCCTAATACACCGGAAATGATAGGTTGGGACGGGTACTAGCATGCAATAAGTAAACGAGACTAATCGTGCTTAAATACCTTAACGGGGTGGGAAGGGTAGAATATAGATATGATAACTGGTGCGTTAATATCTCGTGTGAGAATGATTGCTGGGTATTGCACCAAAGTGATCCATGTTATATTTAAACTAAGCTTTCTCTTTTTCAAAATTAGTTGTGTCTTTCTTCTTTCAAAATGTTCAACTTGTTTATACTTCCTTTGTGCAAACTTTGCTTGTTTATTCCTACTCTTCTTAAAANTTTTTGGGGGGGGGGGGGGAGGGGGCGTCGACACTATGGACGTGCTCAAACCTTTCATGTCATCATATGGCCATGCGAAAATGTCCGCATACTCTTTTAGGAAACTGATGTACTCTTCCTTCTCTGAATGCTGATACGAGTCTCTTTGACGGTCTCGACGTCCCCTAAGTTTACTGCTTCGGTTTCGTCTAGATTGGACTTAGGCTTATTTTCAAAGTTTTCAACCTCCCTGACAACTTCCTTTGGGTATTTCACCTTCTTCATCTTAATCACTAACCTCATATTGCATTACCTCATTACATGTAATAGTCACCGATTCATCAGGAAAGATAATAATGACGTTGTAGAAAAAAATATCTAGAAAATAATAATGAATAATAAGAGGACAAGTGAGGCTTGCTCAGTTGGTAAGCACCTCCACCTACGACCATTAGGTCCTGGGATCGAGTCACGTTGGAGGGGAAGCATGGAAATACTATAGATCCTCCTAATTTGGGAGGGGTTTAAAAAAAAAATAAAGAGTAATGCATTTGATTAAAACTGGAAAAAGACATCCAGACAAGTACGGCTCGATGAATCGAGCATTTATTTTAAAACAAGCAAGTCTTTAAAACAAAGTTACTAAAATTGTTAAATGCCTAGAGTGGATGCAAAAATAAAATCTACCAAGCTACGTAGGGACTCGGCGGGCCCGGGATAGTGTGGCGGTCCAGTTCCTGAGAACAGCTCCTCTCTCCACAATCTAAATAGTGAGGCCTTCTTCCTCCTCCTCAATTATTGTACTATAGTCGATGTCTTCATCTTCCAAGAACAGATTCTTCAACTCAGCTAATGCTTCCTCTTCTGCAGTTCCCTATATTGTATCAGCCTGGTGAAAGGCTTGATCTTGACGTGGCACAGGTTGCTCAAGAGGGTAGTACGGTCCACACTGTCACACCTTCTTTTTCCGAATTACTACACCCCGGGAAGGGATATAATAAAGGAAGAAGTTTTTTCCAATTAAAGGACATTCGGAACGGGATTTATTTATTTAAATTTAGAGTCGCCACTTGGGAGATTAATGGTGTCCCAAGTCACCGATTGAATCTCGAACCGAGGAAATATGACTCTATTAACAGTCCGCGAACCAGAAATCCGGATAAGGAATTCTGTTAATCCGGGAGAAGGTGTTAGGCATTCCCGAATTCCGTGGTTCTAGCACGGTCGCTCAACTGTTGTATTTGTTTTTATTTGATTTTCATATATATTCCATTTTTTGTGCTTTTTATTAATAATCCGCTTTTATTGTTAAATTTTACAAGAATTACAACGTCATAAAAATGTATCTCGAACCACGCCGTACCAGTACGCCCGTGGTTTTTAACATATTTCGACTTCGTTGAGATTTGGATTTGGGTTACATAAATGTGCACCCATATTTGAGAAGGTAATATTATTATTATTCGCGCCTAAAGCATCTACGCATTTATTAACTTTGGGAAAGACCGTGAAATTTGCTAAACGGTCCTTCCAAATCTAAAATTTTATATAGCAATATATTTGAGGGCCCCGCAATTGTATATTTAACGCGGCGAGGCTCATCTCACTTTTTATTCGAGGTCAATCCTAAAGCACACTATATTTTCTATTCGTTTTTGTCTCTAATAATAAAGGAAAATCCTAATTATTTAATATTACTTAAGAATTATTACATTTGGGCCATGGACTCGTATGAACCCAAGCCTTAAATCACGTTGGGCTTGATTGCAGCCCATGCGTATACCAACAAACATACTGAATTTGGGCCATTCGTTGGGGCCTTGATTCCATTAACCATTAACATGTCTAAAATAAGACATTTTCTCTTTATTTACATATTACCACAATTCAGTTCGAATTCAAATCAATTTAACTACTTAGCTACCAGAAAATTTTCTTTATTTTCAGATTCAAGTATACCTATCAATTTCGTTATTTACCAGTTCTAAATATCAATCAAAATCAAATCTAATAAGAGGCGAGATTTTGAAATCAAAGCAAACTAATATTGAATTATGAAAACTATTATACTGAAACATTTGAAGTTATTACTTTAAACACTAATTACTTTAAACAAACAAATTACAATTATAATTGACTTCAACTGGCAAATAAGTCACGTATTCAAATAGTTCATGAATTCAAAATGAGTTATTACATACCTGTTTGATTAAAATTTCATAAGGACAAAAGTAAACTAACTAAAGTCATTAAACATGCTCATATACAACTGAGTTTGTTCGCAACCATTAGTATACAGATTTATACTATATAATCCTCAATACTAATTAACAAACAACTATAGAGTAACAATTGACCTAGTGTATACTCGAATCACAAATAACAGTCCAGATTTAGTCCAGTTTAATTACAATGTTTAACTACTAAAAAAACAAAATTTAACTATGCTAAATACATGTTAATAACATGACTTCAAACAGTAATCGATAAATTCCAATTTCTCCTCTCAAAATACACATACAGCATCACAGTTTAGGAAATTGTACCTGGAAATGAAGAATAATCAATGAGATCTAAGAGTAAACAGGATCAACAATCAACAACAACACAGCAATCGATCAACACAGCTTCAGCACACCAAATCCAGATCACAGAAACCACAAATCAACAGAGAGAGAATGCCAAATACAGGAGAATTCAGCTTGAAATTCAGTCGAAATCAATGGAACAGTAACCTTTTCAGAGTTTTTTTTTAGAATTTTCTAAGGACTGTATTTTTGAAGAGGTGAAATTTGAATTTGCAGAAGAAAGATAGCGTAATATTCTGGAAGTGTTTTTCAGATTATCCAAACTTCAAAAAAAAAACCCTCCTTTCAAGTAGGCCAAGTGAGGCCTATTTATGGAACAAATATGGAAGGAAATTTAAATTTATCATATTCCCAGTTTAAACCCCTCTTCTTATGACTCGTTTAACAAATAACTACATTTACTTTGTTAAAAAATGCACTAGAACCCCTTCTAGAAGGTTCTAGTAGCATCTACCATATTCCTTAATCCTCAAATGTCTACCCTGCCCTCACTTCTATTCAAATTTTACCAAATTGCCCTTTTGTTATGCCTAAAATACCCCTACTTCCTTAATCTTATTACCACTATTCCTTTTTTTATAACCAAAACACCCCTGAACCCCACTCTTTTTTACCAATTAGCCTTGTTATTTTTTACCCCTTTATCCCTTAAGTTTAGACAATATTACAAAATTATCCTTACTGCTCCGTTTCAGAATCCACACTCAGTTATAACCAACAACCCTAACTTTTATCAATTAATACCCAATTATTTCAGAAATTAAACTAATCACAAATAAATTTACTTAAAATTTAAAACTTCTAACTATTAATCTCATCAAAACAGAACAGAACTTGAAATCATAATAGTCAAGCTTTAAAACTTTAAGAAACTAGTCAAACAAGTTTTCGACCCTAATTAATATCAAAATTAACACAAACATCTATTAAAGCTATTAAAATCTATTTAATTCCTAAGATTGATTTTATTAAGATTTTATTATTATTCCTTTAATTTCATAACAGTAGCAGATTTACCAAACAATAATGGAAAGTGATAATAAAAAAGAATCAAGATCAAAGACATATGAACAAACGAACATACACAGAAAGATTAAAATAAAAATTAAAGAACAAAGGGAAAAAGACACTTAGCTTTCCTTTTTTTTTGTTATTTTTTCTCGGCTTTTCTTTTCTCTTTTTTTCTTCCTTTCTTTCTTCTTTTCTTCCTTTCTTCTCTTTTGGTTGAATAAAAAAAAATCTTGATTTTTCAGGCAGACCCTTTTTTGGATTATCAAAGATTTTTGGGATTTAAAGACTTCAGAATAGGGTTCAGGAGATTGAGGAATACTTTTGGTATGATTTTGGGTAAAGGTTGTTCGCCGGAGTAGGGTTCCGGCAAGGTTAAATCACATATTCGAGAAAAATGGGGTTGATTCGAGACAAACAGGGTATAGGGGTAGAAAGAGGGGACTGGGAGGGTTCTGTGGTATTAAGGGTGAAAGGTTTGGCTTAATTGGTGTTCGCCGGAGTAGGGTTCCGGCGAGGTTTGTTCGAGGATTCGAGGATTTTCAGGGTGTTTTGAGGGAAACTAAGTAGAGGGGTGTAGAGAGGGGACTGAGACGGTTCAGAGTGTATTTTGGGGGTTGAGTGGAGGAGGTGGTGTCTCCCGCCGGTAGGGTTCCGGTGTGGTTGGTGAGAGGAAAGGGGGCGGCTAGGGTTTCGCTGGTAGGGAAGATGGAATGAAATGGAAGGGAAAGGGGTAAGGTTGGTATATTAAAGGGTGATATTTAATCTGGATCGTTGGATTAATCAAATCAACGGCTCAGATTAATCGCGCCCCTAAACGACGTCGTGTCATTTAAGTAGCGATTAAATCTTAACCGTTAGTTTGATCAAATTGACGGTCCAGATCCCTTGCCTCAAACAGTGTCGTTTAATTACCTGGGTAGGCAGACCGGGTAATGGTGAAATTGGGCTTGGGTTGTTTGGGTTGGTAATATTGTTATTGGGTTGTTTGACCGGGTGAAATGAATTTTAGGCTTGGAATTTAAATAACAGTCCATTTCAATTTTTATTTTCTCTTTATTTGATTTTGTTTTTGTTTTCATTTTTGTATATTTTTTATTTTTGTATTTTGTATTTTTGGTATTTTTATTTTGGTATTTTTCTGATTTTTGTAAAACTAAAATAAAACTTAATTAAACTAATTAAATCCTAATTAAACTATTTAAATTCTAAAAATCAATTGTCAACTAAAAATGCCTAAGAAC
>MU738681.1:36161-67607 GCA_026770625.1 Nicotiana glauca | reverse complement strand
TAATAAATGATTATATAAGTGGTGAATGTGAATTATATATAATGAATATGGAAAAAAGAAAAAAGATAGTATTAGTTTGAAGGAAACAAAAAATAAAAATTAAATAGAAGATAATAATATAATATAGAAGAGAGAGAAAATTTGGTGTAAAAAATAGTGCGATTGTTGGAGTAGATTTGGTGTTGCACCATTTTAGAGTGAAAAATAGTGCAAAAAATAGAGTGTTGGAGAGTCCCTTAGAGATATCAAAATAAATTCATAAAAATATGTAAAAAATCACCTAAATTATATTTGGTGTAAATATGAGGATGGAAATAAATTATTCACCAAAAATGATAATTTTGGGAATAATTTTGGATTTTGTACTGTTAAAATAGATAATAAATTGATTTTAAAAAATCTTAAAAATTGAGAAAAATACCAAAACTTTCAGGCATGCTTATATATGCATACGTATGCTAATTTGAAAGCATAAAAAATACATAGGGAAAAATTGGGTATCAACACCGACGTGCATATTGTACTAGGCCGTATGAAACGGCGACATCGCAACTCGACGTTTTACGGTTGCCGCCTTCCAAGCCAAGGCGTAGTGACATGTCGAGCGCGACGATGTTAAGCCCGTAAGGTCGTAGTTGGTAATCGTAATTAACATTTTAAATGTTTTCCTATTTTTTGTATATTGCCCTTTTGATCTTTTACACAATTATCCTCTTCAAAAAAATTTATTGTCTCGCGTAAAAAAACATCGTTTACAACCCGTAAAACTTATTTGTGAATTTATTTGATCTACCACCGATATATTAAAAGAAGTAGGATACAATTTTGCCAAAAAGAGGGATGCAAAATGAGGACTTCCTAGGGGGTCACCCATCCTAGTACTACTCTCGCCCAAGCACGATTAACTTCAGAGTTCTGATGGGATCCGATGCGTTAGTGCTGGTATGATTGCATCTGACACTCCTTGCACTCTAAATTCTCTTAATATCGTTCCTCCTTCCGCTTTAGGTGCCAAAGTGTAAAGACTTAAAATGACATAACTTTACGCTCATTTATCCGTTTTACGCAATTTCTCTTTTGATTTTACGTATTTTTCAAAGGCAAAGCCATTGACCAATAAAAACCAGCCATGCTCGAATGGAACGCGACATCGCAACTCGACGTTTTTACGGTTGCCGCCTTCCAGGCCAAGGCGTAGTGACATGTCGAGCGCGACGGTGTTAAGCCCCTAAGGTCATTGTTGGTAATCGTAATTAACAATTTAAATATTTTCCTATTTTTGTATAGTGCCTTTTTGATCTTTTCCGCAATTATCCTCTTTAAAAAAAAATATTGTCTTGCGTAAAAAAAACATCATTTTCAACCCGTAAAACTCATTTGCGAATTTATTTGATCTACCGCCGATATATTAAATGAAGTAGGATACAAATTTTACCAAAAAGAGGGTTGCAACAGGAGGACATCCCATGGGGTCACCCATTCTAGTAATACTCTCGCCCAAGCACGCTTAATTTCGGAGTTCTGATGGGATCCGGTGCGTTAGTGCTGGTATGATCGCATCTGACATTCTTTGCACTCTACATTCTATTAATAACTTTCCTCCTTCCGCTTTAGGTGCCAAAGTGTAATGCCTTAAAATGACATAACTTTACGCTCATTTATCCGTTTTACGTGATTCCTCCTTTGATTTATGTATTTTTTGCAGGCAAAGCCATTGACAAATAAAAACCAGCCGCGCTCGACGATAATATCACAATCAGAGGGTCCAACGTGCCTATCGTACTTGGCCGCATGGAACGGCGACATCGCAACTCGACGTTTTACGGATGCCGCCTTCCAGGAAAAGGCGTAGTGACATATCGAGCGCGATGGTTTTAAGCCCGTAAGGTCGTAGTTGGTAATCATAATTAACAATATAAAGGATTTTCAAATGTTTTAATATTTTTTTTATATCGCCTTTTTTATCTTTTCCGCAATTATCCTCTTAAAAAAAATTATTGTCTAGCATAAAAAAAACATCGTTTACAACCCGTAAAACTCATTTGCGAATTTATTTGATCTACCGCCGATATATTAAAAGAAGTACGATACAAATTTTTTCAAAAAGAGGTATGCAATACGAAGACTTCCTGAGGGTTAGCCATCCTAGTACTACTCTCGCCAAAGCACGCTAAACTTCGGAGTTCTAATGAGATCCGGTGCGTTAGTGCTGGTATGATCGCATCCGACAATCCTTCCTCTCTAAATTCTCTTAATACCTTTCCTCCTTTCGCTTTAGGTGCCAAAGTATAAAGCCTTAAAATGACATAACTTTACGCTCCTTTATCCGTTTTACGGGATTCCTCTTTTGATTTTACGTATTTTTCGCAGGCAAAGCCGTTGACCAATAAAAACCAGCCGCGCTCAACGATAATATCACAATCAGAGGGTGCGATGGGCCTATCGTACTAGGCCGCATGGAATGGTGACATCGCAACTCGACATTTTACGGTTGCCGCCTTCCAGGCCAAGGCGTAATGACATGTCGAGCGCGACGGTCTTAAGCCCATAAGGTCGTAGTTGGTAATCGTAATTAACAATTTAAATGTTTTTCCTATTTTTTGTATGTTTCCTTTTTGATCTTTTGCGCAATTATCCTCTTTCAAAAAATTTATTGTCTCGTGTAAAATAAACATCGTTTACAACCCGTAAAACTCATTTGAGAATTTATTTGATCTACCGTCGATATAATAAAAGAAGTAGGATACAAATTTTACCAAAAAGAGGGATGCAACACGAGCACATCCCAGGGGGTCACCCATTCTAGTACTACTCTCGCCCAAGCACGCTTAACTTCGGGGTTCTTATGGGATTTGGGGCGTTATGATCTCATCTGACATTCCTTGCAATCTACATTCTCTTAATAACTTTCCTCCTTCCGTATTAGGTGCCAAACTGTAATGCCTTAAAATGACATAACTTTACGCTCATTTATCCGTTTTACGCGATTCCTCTTTTTAGTTTACGTATTTTTCCCAGGCAAAGCCATTGATAAATAAAAACCAGCCACGCACGACAATAATATCAAAATCAGAGGGCCCTACGTGCCTATCGTACTAGGCCGCATGGAACGGCGACATCGCAACTCGACGTTTTACGGATGCCGCCTTCCAGGCCAAGGCGTAGAGACATGTCGAGCGTGACGGTGTTAAGCCCGAAAGGTCGTTGTTGGTAATCGTAATTAACAATTTAAGTGTTTTCCTATTTTTTTTATATTTCCTTTTTGATCTTTTCTGCAATTATCCTCTTTAAAAAAAAATTATAGTCTCGCGTAAAAAAAACGTCGTTTACAAACCGTAAAACTCATTTCTGAATTTATTTGATCTACCGCCGATATATTAAAAGAAGTCGGATAGAAATTTTACAAAAAATAGGGATGCAACACGAGGACATCCCAGGGGGTCACCCATCCTAGTACTACTCTCGCCCAAGCACGCTTAACTTCGGAGTTTTAATGGGATCCGGTGCGTTAGTGTTGATATGATCGCATCCAACAATCTTTGCACTCCAAATTCTCTTAAAACCTTTCCTCCTTCCGCTTTAGGTGCCAAAGTGTAATGCCTTAAAACGACATAACTTTACGCTCATTTATCTATTTTACGCGATTCCTCTTTTGATTTTACGTATTTTTCGCAGATAATGCCATTGACAAATAAAAACCAGCTTTGCTCGACGATAATATCACAATCAGTAGGCCCGACGTGCCTATCGTACTAGGCCGCATGGAACGGTGACATCGCAACTCGACGTTTTACGGATGCCGCCGTCCAAGCCAAGGCGCAGTGACATGTCGAGCGCGACGGTGTTAAGCCCACAAGTTCGTAGTTGGTAATAATAATTAACAATTTAAAGGATTTTTAAATGTTTTCCTATTTTTTGTATATTGCCTTTTTTATCTTTTTCGCAATTATCCTTTTTAAAAAAAATTATTGTCTCGCCTAAAACAAACATTGTTTACAACCCGTAAAAATCATTTGCGAATTCATTTAATCTACCGCCGATATATTAAAAGAAGTAGGATACAACTTTTGCCAAAAAGAGGGATGCAACACGAGGACTTCCCAGGGGGTCACCCATCCTAGTAGTACTCTCGCCCAAGCACGCTTGACTTCGGAGTTCTGATGGGATCCGGTACGTTAGTGCTGGAATGATCGTATCCGACATTCCTTGCACTCTAAATTTTCTTAATACCTTTACTCCTTCCGTTTTAGGTGCCAAAGTGTAAAGCCTTAAAACAACATAACGTTACACTCATTTATCCGTTTTACGCGATTACTCCTTTGATTTTACGTATTTTTCATAGGCAAAGCCATTGACTAGTTAAAACCAGCCGCGCTCGACAATAATATAACAATCAGAGGGCTCGACATTCCTATCGTACTAGGCCTCATGGAACGGAGACATCGCAACTCGACGTTTTACGGTTGCAGCCATCCAGGCCAAGGCGTAGTGACATGTCGAGCGCGACGGTGTTAAGCCCGTGAGGTCGTTGTTGGTAATAGTAATTAACAATTTAAAGGATTTTTAAATGTTTTCCTATTTTTTGTATATTGCCTTTTTTATCTTTTCCGCAATTATCCTCTTTAAAGAAATTATTGCCTCGCGTAAGAAAAACATCGTTTACAACCCATAAAACTCATTTGCAAATTTATTTTATCTACCGCCGATATATTAAAAGAAGTAGCATACAAATTTTGTCAAAAAGAGGGATGCAACACGAGGACTTCCCAGGGGTCACCCATCCTAGTAGTACTCTCGCCCAAGCACGCTTGACTTCGGAGTTCTGATGAGATCTTGTGTGTTAGTGCCAGAATGATCGCATCCGTTATTCCGTGCACTCTAAATTCTCTTAATACCTTTCCTCCTTCAGCTTTAGGTGCCAAAGTGTAAAGCCTTAAAACGACGTAACTTTACACTCAATTATCCATTTTACGCGATTCCACTTTTGATTTTACGTATTTTTCGCAGGCAATGCCATTGACCAGCCGCGCTCAACGATAATATCACAATAAGAGGGCCCGATGTGCCTATCGTACTAGGCCACATGGAATGGCGAGATCGCAACCCGACGTTTTACGGTTGCCGCCATCCAGGTCAAGGCATAGTGACATGTCGAGTGCGACGATGTTATGCCGGTAAGGTCGTAGTTGGTAATCGTAATTAACAATTTAAGTGTTTTCCTATTTTTTGTATATTGCCTTTTTGATCTTTTCCGCAATTTTCCTCTTTAAAAAACAATTATTGTCTCGCGTAAAATAAACATCGTTTACAACCCGTAAAACTCATTTGCGAATTTATTTGATCTACCGCCGATATATTAAAACTAGTAGGATACAAATTTTGCCAAAAAGAGGGATGAAACACGAGGACTTCCCAGTAGGTCACCCATCCTAGTACTACTCTTGCCGAAGCACGCTTAATTTCGGAGTTTTTATGGGATCCGGTGCGTTAGTGCTGGTATGATCGCATCCAACAATCCTTGCACTCTAAATTCTCTTAATACCTTTCCTCCTTCTGCTTTAGGTGCCAAAGTGTAAAGCCTTAAAATGACATAACTTTACGCTCATTTATCCATTTTACGCGATTCCTCTTTTGATTTTACGTATTTTTCGCAGGCAAAGCCATTGACCAGCCGCGCTCAACGATAATATCACAATTAGAGGGCCCGACGTGCCTATCATACTAGGCCGCATGGAATGTCGACATCGCAACCCGACGTTTTACGGTTGCTGCCTTCCAGGGCAAGGCATAGTGACATGTCGAGCGCGACGGTGTTAAGCCCGTAAGGTCATAGTTGGTAATCATAATTAACAATTTAAGTGTTTTCCTATTTTTTGCATATTGCCTTTTTGATCTTTTCTTCAATTTTCCTCTTTAAAAAAAATTATTGTCTCGCATAAAATAAACATCGTTTACAACCCGTAAAACTCATTTGCGAATTTACTTGATCTACCGTCGATATATTAAATGAAGTAGTATACAAATTTTACCAAAAAGAGGGATGCAACACGAGGACATCCCAGGGGGTCACCCATTCTAGTACTACACTCGCCCAAGCACGCTTAACTTCAGAGTTCTGATGGGATCCGGTGCGTTAGTGCTGGTTTGATCGCATCTGACATTCCTTGCACTCTGCATTCTCTTAATAACTTTCCTACTTCCGCTTTAGGTTCCAAAGTTTAATGCCTTAAAATGACATAACTTTATGCTCATTTATCCGTTTTACGCAATTCCTCTTTTGATTTTACGTATTTATTACAGGCAAATCCATTGACCAATAAAAACCATCTATGCTCCACGATAATATCACAATCAGAGGGCCCGACGTGCCTATCGTACTAGGCCGCATGAAATGGTGACATCGCAACTCGACGTTTTACGGATGCCGCCTTCCAGGCCAAGGCGCAGTGACATGTCGAGCGCGACGGTGTTAAGCCCGTAAGGTCGTAGTTGGTAATCGTAATTAACAATTTAAAGGATTTTTAAATGTTTTCCTATTTTTTGTATATTGCCTTTTTTATCTTTTCCGCTATTATCCTCTTTAAAAAAAATTATTGTCTCACGTAAAAAAAATATCGTTTACAGCCCATAAAACTCATTTGTGAATTTATTTTATCTACCGCCGATATATTAAAAGAAGTAGGATAGAAATTTTGTCAAAAAGAGGGATGCAACACGAGGACTTCCCAAGGGGTCACCCATCCTAGTAGTACTCTCGTCCAAGCACGCTTGACTTCGGAGTTCTGATGGGATCTTGAGTGTTAGTGCTGGAATGATCGCATCCGACATTCCGTGCACTCTAAATTCTCTTAATACCTTTACTCCTTCCGCTTTTGGTGCCAAAGTGTAAAGGCTTAAAACAACATAACTTTACACTCATTTATCCGTTTTACGCGATTCGTCCTTTTATTTTACGTATTTTTTGCAGGCAAAGCCATTGACAAATAAAAATCAGCCGCGCTCGACAATAATATCACAATAAGAGGGCCCGGCGTGCCTATCTTACTAGGCCGCATGGAATGGCGACATCGCAACTCGACATTTTACGGTTGCCGCCTTCCAGGGCAAGGCGTAGTGACATGTCGAGGGCGACAGTGTTAAGCCCGAAAGGTCATAGTTGGTAATCGTAATTAACAATTTAAATGTTTTCTAAATGTTTTCCTATTTTTTGTATATTGCCTTTTTGATCTTTTCCGCAATTATCCTCTTTAAATAAAATTATTATCTCGCGTACAAAAAACATTATTTACAAACCGCAAAAAACTCATTTGCGAATTTATTTGATCTATCGCCGATATATTAAAACAAGTAGGATACAAATTTTGCCAAAAAGAGGGATGCAACACGAGGACTTCCCAGGTGGTCACCTATCCTAGTACTACTCTCGCCCAAGCACGCTTAACTTCGGAGTTTTGATGGGATCCGGTGCGTTAGTGCTGGTATGATCGCATCCAAAAATTCTTGCACTCTAAATTCTCTTAACACCTTTCCTCCTTCCGCTATAGGTGCCAAAGTGTAAAGCCTTAAAACGACATAACTTTACGCTCATTTATCCATTTTACGCCATTCCTATTTTGATTTATGTATTTCTCGCAGGCAAAGCCATTGACCAATAAAAACCAATCGCGCTCAACGATAATATCACAATCAGAGGACCCGACGTGCCTATCTTACTAGGCCGCATAGAATGGCGACAGCGCAACCCGATGTTTTACGGTTGCCGCCTTCTAGGCCAAGGCGCAGTGACATGTAGAACGCGACGGTTTTAAGCCCGCAAGGTCGTAGTTGGTAATCTTAAATAACAATTTAAAGAATTTTTAAATATTTTCCTATTTTTTGTATATTGCCTTTTTTATCTTTTCCGCAATTATCCTCTTTAAAAAAAATTATTGTCTCCCGTAAAACAAATATCGTTTACAACCCGTAAAACTCATTTGCGAATTTATTTTATCTACCGTCGATATATTAAATGATGTAGGATACAAATTTTTCCAAAAAGATGGATGCAATACGAGGATTTCCCAGGGGGTCACCCATCCTAGTAGTACTCTCGCCCTAGCACGCTTGACTTCGGAGTTCTGATGGGATCCGGTGTGTTCGTGCTCGAATGATCGCATCCGACATTCCTTGCACTCTAAATTCTCTTAATACCTTTACTCCTTCCGCTTTAGGTGCCAAAGTGTAACGCCTTAAAACGACAAAACTTTACGCTTGTTTATCCATTTTACGTGATTCCTCCTTTGATTTTACATATTTTTCGCAGGCAAAACCATTGACTAGTTAAAACCAGCCTCGCTCGACAATAATATCACAATCAGAGGGCCCGACGTGCCTATTGTACTAGGCCGCATGGAACGGCGACATCGCAACTCGATGTTTTACGGTTGTTGCCTTCCCGGCCAAGGCATTGTGACATGCCGAGCGCGATGGTGTTAAGCCCGTAAGGTCGTAATTGGTAATGGTAATTAACAATTTAAATGTTTTCCTATTTTTTGTGTATTGCCTTTTTGATCTTTTCCGCAACTATCCTCTTTAAAAAAATTATTGTCTCGCGTAAAAAAAACATCGTTTACAACCCGTAAAACTCATTTGCGAATTTATTTGGTCTACCGCCGATATATTAAAAGAAGTAGGATACAAATTTTGCCAAAAAGAGGGATGCAACACGAGGACTTCCCAGGGGGTTACCCATCCTAATACTACTCTCGCCCAAGCACGCTTAACTTCGGAGTACTGATGGGAACCGATGCGTTAGTGCTGGTAAGATCGCTTCCGACATTCCTTGCACTCTAAATTCTCTTAATACCTTTCCACCTTCCGCTTTAGATGCCAAAGTGTAAAGTCTTAAAACGACATGACTTTAAGCTCATTTATCCGTTTTACGTGATTCCTCTTTTGATTTTACGCATTTTTCGCAGGCAAAGCCATTGACCAATAAAAACCTACCGCGCTCGACGATATCACAATCAGAGGGCCTGACGTGCCTATCGTACTAGGCCGCAAGGAACAGCGACATCGCAACTTGACATTTTACGGTTGCTGCCTTCCAGGACAAGGTGTAGTGACATGTCGAGCGCGAAGGTGTTATGCTCGTAAGGTCATAGTTGTTAATCGTAATTAACAATTTAAATGTTTTCATATTTTTTGTATATTTCCTTTTTGATCTTTTCCGCAATTATCCTCTTCAAAAAAAATTATTGTCTCGTGTAAAAAAAACATCGTTTACAACCTGTAAAAAAACTCATTTGCGAATTTATTTGATCTACCGCCGATATATTAAAATAAGTAGGAAACAAATTTCTCCAAAAAGAGGGATGCAACATGAGGACTTCCCAAGGGGTCACCCACCCTAGTACTACTCTCGCCCAAGAGCGCTTATCTTTGGGATTCTGATGAGATCCGGTGCTTTTGTGCTAGTATGATCGCATCTGGCATTCCTTGCATTTTAAATTCTCTTAATACCTTTCCTCCTTCTGCTTCAGGTGCCAACGTTTGAAGCCTTAAAACGACATAACTTTACGCTCATTTATCCGTTTTACGCGATTCCTCTTTTGATTTTACGTATTTTTCGCAGGCAAAGCCATTGACCAATAAAAACCAGCCGCGCTCGATGATAATATCACAATCAGAGTACCCGACGTTCCTATGGTACTAGGACGCATGGAACGACAACATCGCAACTCGACGTTTTACGGTTGCCGCCTTCCAGGCCAGGGCGTAGTGACATGTCGAGCGCGACAGTGTTAAGCCCGTAAGGTCGTAGTTGGTAATCGTAATTAACAATTTAAATGTTTTCCTATTTTTTGTATATTGGACTTTTGATCTTTTCTGCAATTATCCTCTTTAAAAAAATTATTGTCTCGCGTAAAGAAAACATCGTTTGCAACCCGTAAAACTCATTAGCGAATTTATTTGTTCTGCCGCCGATATATTAAAAGAATTAGCATATAAATATTTCCAAAAATAGGAATGCAACACGAGGACTTCCCAGAGGGGCCCCCCTCTTAATACTACTCTCGCCCAGGCATGCTTAGCTTCGGAGTTCTGATGCGACCCAGTGCGTTGCTGCTGGTATAATCGCATCCGACATTCCTTGCACTGTAAATTCTCTTAATACATTTCCTCCTTCCGCTTTATGTGCCAAAGTGTAAAGCCTTAAAATGACATAACTTTACGCTCATTTATCCGTTTTACGTGATTCCTCTTTTTATTTTTCGTATTTTTCGCAGGCAAAGCCATTGACCAATAAAAACCAGTCACGCTCGACGATAATATCACAATCAGAGGGCCCGACGTGCCAATCGTACTATGCCGCATGGAACGGCGACATCGAAACTCGACGTTTTACGGTTGCTGCCTTCCAGGCCAAGGCATAGTGACATGTCGAGGGCGACGGTGTTAAGCCCGTAAGATCATAGTTGGTAATCGTATTTAACAATTTAAATGTTTTCCTTTTTTTTGTATATTGCTTTTTGATATTTTCCGCAATTATCCTCTTTAAAAAAAATTATTCTCTCGCGTAAAAAAAAATCGTTTACAACCCGTAAAACTCATTTGCGAATTTATTTGATGTACCGCCGATATATTAAAATAAGTAGGATACAAATTTTGCAAAAAAGAGGGATGCAACACAAGGAGTTCCCAGGAGGTCACCCATCCTAGTACTACTGTCGCCCAAGCACGCTTAACTTCGGAGTTCTGATGGGATCCGGTGCGTTAGTGGTGGTATGATCGCATCCGACTTTCCTTGCAATCTAAATTCTCTTAATACCTTTCCT
The DNA here is from genome assembly GCA_026770625.1 of Nicotiana glauca. NCBI lineage: Eukaryota > Viridiplantae > Streptophyta > Magnoliopsida > Solanales > Solanaceae > Nicotiana > Nicotiana glauca. The sequence continues at coordinate 56,790 of MU738681.1, read as the reverse complement.
CCTTCCGCTTTAGGTGCCAAAGTGTAAAGCCTTAAAACGACATAACTTTACGCTCATTTATCCGTTTTACGCGATTCCTCTTTTGATTTTACGTACTTATCGCAGGCAAAGCCATTGACCAATAAAAACCAGTCGCGCTCGACGATAATATCACAATCAGAGGGCCCGAAGTTCCAATCATACTAGGCCTCATGGAACGGCGACATCGCAACTCGACGTTTTACCATTGCCGCCTTCAAGGCCAAGGCGTAGTGACATGTCGAGCGCGATGGTGTTAAGCCCGTAAGGTCGTAGTTGGTAATCGTAATTAAAAATTTAAATGTTTTTAAAATTTTTTCCTATTTTTTGTATATTGCCTTTTTGATCTTTTCTGCCCTTATCCTCTTTAAAAAAATTATTGTCTCGCGTAAAAAAAACATTGTTTAAAACCTGTAAAACTCATTTGCGAATTTATTTGATCTACCGCCGATATATTAAAAGAAGTAGGATACAAATTTTGCCAAAAAGAGGGATGCAACACGAGGACTTCCCAGGGGGTCACCTATCCTAGTACTACTCTCGTCCAAGCACGCTTGACTTCGGAGTTCTGATGGGATCCGGTGCGTTAGTGCTGGTATGATCGCTTCCGACTTTCCTTGCAATCTAAATTCTCTTAATACCTTTCCTCCTTCCGCTTTAGGTGCCAAAGTGTAAAGCCTTAAAACGACATAACTTTACGCTCATTTATCTGTTTTACACGATTCCTCTTTTGATTTTAAGTATTTCTCGCAGGCAAAGCCATTGACCAATAAAAACCAATCGCGCTCGATGATAATATCACAGTCAGAGGGCCCAAAGTGCCCATCGTACTAGGCCTCATGGAACGGCGACATCGCAACTCGACATTTTACGGTTGCCGCCTTCTAGGCCAAAGCATAGTGACATGTCGAGCGCGACGGTGTTAAGCCCGTAAGGTCGTAGTTGGTAATCTTCATCAACAATTTAAAAGTTTTTTAAATGTTTTCCTATTTTTTTGGATATTTCCTTTTTGATCTTTTCCGCAATTATCCTCTTTAAAAAAAAATTATTGTCATGCGTAAAAAAAATATCATTTTCAACCCGTAAAACTCATTTGCGAATTTATTTCATCTACCGCCGATATATTAAAAGAAGTAGGATACAAATTTTGCCAAAAAGAGGGATGCAACACGAGGACTTCCTAGGGGAACACCCATCCTAGTACTACTCTCGCCCAAGCACGCTTCACTTCGGAGTTGTGATGGGATCCGGTGCGTTAGTGCTGGTATGATCACATCCAACATTCCTTGCACTCTAAATTCTCTTAATACCTTTTGTCCTTCTGCTTCAGGTGCCAAAGTGTAAAGGTTTAAAATGACATAACTTTACGCTCATTTATCCGTTTTACGCAATTCCTCTTTTTAGTTTACGTATTTTTCGCTGGCAAAGCCATTGACCAATAAAAACCAGTCGCGCTCGATATATTAAAAGAAGTAGGATACAAATTTTTCCAAAAAGAGGGATGCAACACGAGGAGTTCCCGGAGGTCACCTATCCTGGTACTACTGTCGCCCAAGCACGCTTAACAACGGAGTTCTGATGGGATCCGGTGCGTTAGTGCAGGTATGATCGTACCCGACATTCCTTGCACTCTAAATTCTCTTAATACCTTTCCTCCTTCCGCTTTTGGTGCCAAAGTGTAAAGCCTTAAAACGACATAACTTTACGCTCATTTATCCGTTTTACGCGATTCCTCTTTTGATTTTAAGTATTTCTCGCAGGCAATGCCATTGACGAATAAAAACCAGTCGCGCTCGACGATAATATCACAATCAGAGGGCCCGAAGTGCCTATCGTACTAGGCCGCATTGAACGGCGAGATCACAACTCGACGTTTTACGGTTGCTACCTTCCAGGCCAAGGCGTAGTGACATGTCGAGTGCGACAGTGTCAAGCCCGTAAGGTCGTAGTTGTTAATAGTAATTAACAATTTAAAAGTTTTTTAAATATTTTCCTATTTTTTGTATATTGCCTTTTTGATCTTTTCCGCCATTATCCTCTTTAAAAAAAATTATTGTCTCGCGTAAAAAAAACATTGTTTACGACCCGTAAAACTCATTTGCGAATTTATTTGATCTGCCGCCGATATATAAAAAGAAGTGGGATACAAATTTTGCCAAAAAGAGGGATGCAACACGAGGACTTCCCGGGGGGTCACCCATCCTAGTACTACTCTCGCCCAAGCACGCTTGACTTCGGAGTTCTGATGGGATCCGGTGCGTTAGTGCTGGTATGATCGCATCCGACATTCCTTGCACTCTAAATTCTCTTAATACATTTCCCCCTTCCACTTTAGGTGCCAAAGTGTAAAGCCTTAAACGATATAACTTTACGCTCATTTATCCGGTTACACCATTCATCTTTTGATTTTACGTATTTTTCGTAGGCAAAGCCATTGAAAAACAAAAACCAGCCGCGCTCGACGATAATATCACAATCATAGGGCCCGACGTTCTTGTCGTACTAGGCCGTATGGAATAGAGACATCGCAACTTGACATTTTACGGTTGCCGCCTTCTAGGCCAAAGCGTAGTGACATGTCGAGCGCGACGGTGTTAAGCCCGTAAGGTCGTAGTTGGTAATCTTAATTAACAATTTAAATGTTTTTTAAATATTTTCCTATTTTTTGTACATTGCCTTTTTGATCTTTTCCGCAATTATCCTCTTTAAATAAAATTATTCTCTCGCGTAAAAAAAACATCGTTTACAACCCGTAAAACTAATTTGCGAATTTATTTGATCTACCGCCGATATATTAAAAGAAGTAGGATACAAATTTTGCAAAAAAGAGGGATGCAACACGAGGAGTTCCCAGGAGGTCACCCATCCTAGTACTACTCTCGCCCAAGCACGCTTGACTTCGGAGTTCTGATGGGATCCGGTGCGTTAGTGCAGGTATGATCGCATCCGACTTTCCTTGCATTATAAATTCTCTTAATACCTTTCCTCCTTCCTCTTTAGGTGCCAAAGTGTAAAGCCTTAAAACGACATAACTTTACGCTCATTTATCTGTTTTATGCGATTCCTCTTTTGATTTTACGTATTTCTCGCAGACAAAGCCATTGACCAATAAAAACCAGTCGTGCTCGACGATAATATCACAATAATAGGGTCTGAAGTGCCTATGGTACTAGGCCGCATGGAACGACGACATCGCAACTCGACGTTTTACGATTGCCGCCTTCCAGGCCAAGGCGTAGTGACATGTGGAGCGCGACGGTGTTAAGCCCTAAGGTCATAGTTGGTAATCATAATTAACAATTTAAATGTTTTTTAAATTTTTTTCCTATTTTTTGTATATTTCCTTTTTGATCTTTTTCGCAATTATCATCTTTAAAAAAAATTTATTGTCTCGCGTAAAAAAAACATCGTTTACAATCCGTAAAACTCATTTGGTAATTTATTTGATTTCCTGCCGATATATTAAAATAAGTAGGATACAAATTTTGCGAAAAAGAGGAATGCAACACGAGGACTTCCCAGGGGGTCACCCATCCTAGTACTAATCTCGCCCAAGCATGCTTGACTTCGGAGTTCTGATGGGATCCGGTGCGTTAGTGCTGGTATGATCGCATCCGACAATTCTTTCACTCTAAATTCTCTTAATACCATTCCTCCTTCCGCTTTAGGTGCCAAAGTTTACAGCCTTAAAACGACATAACTTTACGCTCACTTACCCGTTTTAAGCGATTCCTCTTTGATTCTACGTATTTTTTGCAGGCAAAGCCATTGACAAATAAAAACCAGCCACGCTCAACGATAATATCACAATTAGAGGGCCCGACGTGCCTATCGTACCATGCCGCATGGAACGGCGACATCGCAACTTGATGTTTTACGGTTGCCGCCTTCCAGGCCAAGGCGTAGTGACATGTCGAGGGAGACGGTGTTAAGCCTGTAAGGTAATCGTAATTAACAATTTAAATATTTTCCTATTTTTTGTACATTGCCTTTTTTATCTTTTCCGCAATTATCCTCTTTAAAAAAATTATTCTCTCGCGTAAAAAAAACATCGTTTACAACCCGTAAAACTCATTTGTGAATTTATTTGATCTACCGCCGATATATAAAAAGAAGTAGGATACAAATTTTGCAAAAAAGAGGGATGGAACATGAGGAGTTCCAAGGAGGTCACCCATCCTAGTACTACTATCGCCCAAGCACGCTTAACTTCGAATTTCTGATGGGATCTGGTGCGTTAGTGCTGGTATGATCGCATCTGACTTTCCTTGCAATCTAAATTATCTTAATACATTTCCTCCTTCTGCTTTAGGTGCCAAAGTGCAAAGCCTTAAAACGACAGAACTTTACGATCATTTATCTGTTTTACGTGATTCCTTTGATTTTACATATTTTTTGCAGGCAAAGCCATTGACCAATAAAAACCAGCTGCGCTCGACCATAATATCACAATCAGAGGGCCCGACATGCCTATCTTACTAGGCCGCATGGAACGGCAACATCGCAACTCGACGTTTTACGGTTGCCGCCTTCCAGGCCAAGGCGTAGTGACATGTCGAGTGCGACGGTGTTATGCCCGTAAGGTCATAGTTGGTAATCGTAATAAACAATTTAAATGTTTTTTAAATGTTTTCCTATTTTTGTTATGTTGCCTTTTTGATCTTTTCCGCAATTATCCTCTTTAAAAAAAATTATTGTCTCGCGTAATAAAAGCATCGTTTAAAACCCGTAAAACTTATTTGCGAATTTATTTGATTTACCGCCAATATATTAAAAGAAGTAGGATACAAATTTTGCCAAAAACAGGGATGGAACACGAGGACATCCCAGGGGGTCGCCATCCTAGTACTACTCTCGCCCAAGCATACTTAACTTCGGAGATCTGATGGGATCCGTTGCGTTTCTGCTGGTATGATCGCATCCGACATTCCTTGCTCTCTAAAATCTCTTAATACCTTTCCTCCTTCCGCTTTAGGTGCCAAAGTGTAAAGCCTTAAAATGAAATAACTTTACGCTCATTTATCCGTTTTACGCGATTCCTCTTTTTATTTTGCGTATTTTTCGCAGGCAAAGCCATTGATCAATAAAAACTAGTCGCGCTCGATTATAATATCACAATTAGAGGGCCCGACGTGCCTATCGTACTATGCCGCATGGAATGGCGACATCGCAACTCGATGTTTTACGGTTGTCGGCTTACAGGCCAAGGCGTAGTGACATGTCGAGGGCGACGGTGTTAAGCCCGTAAGGTCGTAGTTGGTAATCGTAATTAACAATTTAAATGTTTTCCTATTTTTTGTAGATTGCCTTTTTGATCTTTTCCGCAATTATCCTCTTTAAAAAAAATTATTCTCTCGCGTAAAAAAAACATCGTTTACAACCCGTAAAACTCATTTGCGAATTTATTTGATCTACCGCCGATATATTAAAAGAAGTAGGATACAAATTTTGCAAAAAAGAGGGATGCAACACGAGGAGTTCCCAGAAGGTCACCCATCCTAGTACTACTGTCGCCCAAGCACGCTAAACTTCGGAGTTCTGATGGGATCCGGTGCGTTAGTGCTGGTATGATCGCATCCGACTTTCCTTGCAATCTAAATTCTCTTAATACCTTTCCTCCTTCCGCTTTAGGTGCCAAAGTGTAAAGCCTTAAAACGACATAACTTTATGCTCATTTATCCTTTTTACGCGATTCCTCTTTTGATTTTATGTATTTCTCGCAGGCAAAGCCATTGACCAATAAAAACCAATCGCGCTCGATGATAATATCACAGTCAGAGGGCCCGAAGTGTTCATCGTACTAGGCCACATGGAACGGCGACATCGCAACTCGACGTTTTACGGTTTTCGCCTTCAAGGCGAAGGCGTAGTGATATGTCGAGCGCGACGGTGTTAAGCCCGTAAGGTCGTAGTTGGTAATCGTAATTAACAATTTAAATGTTTTTTAAATGTTTCCCAATTTTTTGTATATTGCCTTTTTGATATTTTTCGCAATTATCATCTTTAAAAAAAATTTATTGTCTTGCGTAAAAAAAACATCGTTTACAACCCGTAAAACTCAATTGCGAATTTATTTGATTTCCCGCCGATATATTAAAATAAGTAGGATACAAATTTTGCCAAAAATAGGAACGCAACACGAGGACTTCCCAGGGGGTCACCCATCCTAGTACTAATCTCGCCCAAGCATGTTTGACTTCGGAGTTCTGATGGGATCCGGTGCGTTAGTGCTGGTATGATCGCATCTGACTTTCCATGCACTCTAAATTCTCTTAAAACCTTTCCTCCTTCCGCTTTAGGTGCCAAAGTTTACAGCCTTAAAACGACATAACTTTACGCTCACTTATCCGTTTTAAGCGATTCCTCTTTTGATTTTACGTATTTTTCGCAGGCAAAGCCATTGACCAACAAAAACCAGCCGCGCTCGACGATAATATCACAATCAGAGGGCCCGACGTGCCTATCCTACTAGGACGCATATAACGGCGACATCGCGACTCGACATTTTACGGTTGCCGCCTTCCAGGCCAAGGCGTAGTGACATGTCGAGCGCGACGGTGTTAAGCCAGTAAGGTCGTAGTCGGTAATCATAACTAACAATTTAAATGTTTTCCGATTTTTTGTATATTGCCTTTTTGATCTTTTCCGCAATTATCCTCTTTTAAAAAAAATTATTGTCTCACGTAAAAAAAACATTGTTTACAACCCGTAAAACTCATTTGCGAATTTATTTGATCTACTGCCGATATATTAAAAGAAGTAGGATACATATTTTGAAAGAAAGAGGGATGCAACACGAGTAGTTCCCAGGAGGTCACCCATCCTAGTACTACTTTCGCCCAAGCACCCTTAGCTTCGGAGTTTTGATGGGATCCGGTGCGTTAGTGATAGTATGATCGCATCCGACTATCCTTGCAATCTAAATTCTCTTAATACCTTTCCTGCTTGTGCTTTCGGTGCCAAAGTGTAAAGCCTTAAAATGACATAACTTTACGCGATTCCTGTTTTGATTTTACGTATTTTTTGCAGGCAAAGCCATTGACCAATAAAAACCAACCGCGCTCGATGATAATATCATAATTAGAGGGCCCGACATGCCTATCGTACTGGGCCTCATGGAACGGCGACATCACAACTCGACGTTTTATGGTTGCCGCCTTCCAGGGCAAGGCGTAGTGACATGTCGAGTGCGACGGTGTTATGCCCGTAAGGTCGTAGTTGATAATCTTAATAAACAATTTAAATGTTTTTAAATGTTTCCCTATTTTTGTTATATTGCCGTTTTGATCTTTTCCGCAATTATCCTCTTTAAAAAAAATTATTGTCTCGCGTAAAAAAAACATCGTTTAAAACCCGTAAAACTTATTTGCGAATTTATTTGATCTACCGCCGATATATTAAAAGAAGTAGGATACAAATTTTGCCAAAAACAGGGATGGAACACGAGGACATACCAGGGGGTCACCATCCTAGTACTACTCTCGCCCAAGCATGCTTAACTTCGTAGTTCTGATGGGATCCATTGCGTTTGTGCTGGTATGATCGCATCCGACATTCCTTGCTCTCTAAATTCTCTTAATACCTTTCCTCCTTCCGCTTTAGGTGCCAAAGAGTAAAGCCTTAAAATGAAATAACTTTACGCTCATTTATCTGTTTTATGCGATTCCTCTTTTAATTTTACGTATTTTTCGCAGGCAAAGCCATTGACCAATAAAAACCAGTCGTGCTCAACGATAATATCACAATCAGAGGGCCCGACGTGCCTATCGTACTATGCCGCATGGAACGGCGACATCGCAACTCGACGTTTTACGGTTGCCGCCTTCCATGCCAAGGCGGAGTGACATGTCGAGGGCGACGGTGTTAAGCCCGTAAGGTCGTAGTTGGTAATCGTAATTAACAATTTAAATGTTTTCCTATTTTTTTTACATTGCCTTTTTGATCTTTTTCGCAATTATCCTCTTTAAAAAAATTTATTCTCTCGCGGAAAAAAACATCTTTTACAACCTGTAAAACTCCTTTGCGAATTTATTTGATCTACCACCGATATATTAAAAGAAGTAGGATACAAATTTTTCCAAAAACAGGGATGGAACACGAGGACATCCCAGGGGGTCGCCATCCTAGTACTACTCTCGCCCAAGCATGCTTAACTTCGGAGTTCTGATAGGATCCGTTGCGTTTCTGCTAGTATGATCGCATCCGACATTCCTTGCTCTCTAAATTCTCTTAATACCTTTCCTCCTTCCGCTTTAGGTGCCAAAGTGTAAAGCCTTAAAATGAAATAACTTTACGCTCATTTATCCGTTTTACGCGATTCCTCTTTTTATTTTGCATATTTTTCGTAGGTAAAGCCATTGATCAATAAAAACCAGTCGCGCTCGATGATAATATCACAATCAGAGGGCCCGACGTGCCTATCGTACTATGCCACATGGAACGGCGACATCGCAACTCGAGTTTTACTGTTGCCGCCTTCCAGGCCAAGGCGTAGTGACATGTCGAGGGCGACGGTGTTAAGCCCGTAAGGTCGTAGTTGGTAATCGTAATTAACAATTTAAATGTTTTCCTATTTTTTGTAGATTGCCTTTTTGATCTTTTCCGCAATTATCCTCTTTAAAAAAAAGTTATTCTCTCGCGTAAAAAAAACATCGTTTACAAGCCGTAAAACTCATTTGCGAATTTATTTGATCTACCGCCGATATATTAAAAGAAGTAGGATACAAATTTTGCAAAAAAGAGGGATGCAACACAAGGAGTTCCCAGGAGGTCACCCATCCTAGTACTACTGTCGCCCAAGCACGCTAAACTTCGGAATTCTGATGGGATCCGGTGCGTTAGTGCTGGTATGATCCCATCCGACTTTCCTTTCAATCTAAATTCTCTTAATACCTTTCCTCCTCCCACTTTAGGTGCCAAAGTGTAAATCCTTAAAACGACATAACGCTCATTTATCCGTTTTACGCGATTCCTCTTTTGATTTTACGTATTTCTCGCAGGCAAAGCCATTGACCAATAAAAACCAATCGCGCTTGATGATAATATCACAGTCAGAGGGCCCGAAGTGTCCATCGTACTAGGCCACATGGAACGGCGACATCGCAACTCGACGTTTTACGGTTGCCGCCTTCCAGGCCAAGGCGTAGTGATATGTCGAGCGCGACGGTGTTAAGCCCATAAGGTCGTAGTTGGTAATCGTAATTAACAATTTAAATGTTTTTTAAATGTTTCCTAATTTTTTGTATATTCCCTTTTTGATCTTTTTCGCAATTATCATCTTTAAAAAATATTTATTGTCTCTCGTAAAAAAAACATCGTTTACAACCCGTTAAACTCATTTGCGAATTTATTTGATTTTCCGCCGATATATTAAAATAAGTAGGATACAAATTTTGCCAAAAATTGGAACGCAACACGAGGACTTCCTAGGGGGTCACCCATCCTAGTACTAGTCTCGCCCAAGCATGTTTGACTTTGGAGTTCTGATGGGATCCGGTGCGTTAGTGCTGGTATGATCGCATCTGACATTCCATGCACTCTAAATTCTCTTAAAACTTTTCCTCCTTCCGCTTTAGGTGCCAAAGTTTACAGCCTTAAAACGACATAACTTTACGCTCACTTATCCGTTTTAAGCGATTCCTCTTTTGATTTTACGTATTTTTCGCAGGCAAAGCCATTGACCAACAAAAACCAGCTGCGCTCGACGATAATATCACAATCAGAGGGCCCGACGTGCCTATCCTACTAGGACGCATGGAACGGCGACATCGTGACTCGACATTTTACGGTTGCCGCCTTCCAGGCCAAGGCGTAGTGACATGTCGAGCGCGACGGTGTTAAGCCAGTAAGGTCGTAGTCGGTAATCATAACTAACAATTTAAATGTTTTCCGATTTTCTGTATATTGCCTTTTTGATATTTTCCGCAATTATCCTCTTTTAAAAAAAATTATTGTCTCACGTAAAAAAAAATCGTTTACAACCCGTAAAACTCATTTGCGAATTTATTTGATCTACCGCCGATATATTAAAAGAAGTAGGATACAAATTTTGAAAAAAAGAAGGATGCAACACGAGTAGTTCCCAGGAGGTAACCCATCCGAGTACTACTTTCGCCCAAGCACGCTTAGCTTCGGAGTTCTGATGGGATCCGGTGCGTTAGTGATAGTATGATCGCATCCGACTATCCTTGCAATCTAAATTCTCTTAATACCTTTCCTCCTTGTGCTTTAGCTGCCAAAGTGTAAAGCCTTAATACGACTTAACTTTACGCGATTCCTGTTTTGATTTTACGTATTTTTTGCAGGCAAAGCCATTGACCAATAAAAACCAGCCGCGCTCGATGATAATATCACAATCAGAGGGCCCGACATGCCTATCGTACTAGGCCTCATGGAACGGCGACATCACAACTCGACATTTTACGGTTGCCGCCTTCCAGGCCAAGGCGTAGTGACATGTCGAGCGCGACGGTGTTATGCCCGTAAGGTCGTAGTTGGTAATCTTAATAAACAATTTAAATGTTTTTTAAATGTTTCCCTATTTTTTTTATATTGCCGTTTTGATCTTTTCCGCAATTATCCTCTTTAAAAAAAAATTATTGTCTCGCGTAAAAATAATATCGTTTAAAACCCATAAAACTTATTTGCGAATTTATTTGATCTACCGCCGATATATTAAAAGAAGTAGGATACAAATTTTTCCAAAAACAGGGATGGAACACGAGGACATCCCAGGGGGTCACCATCCTAGTACTACTCTCGCTCAAGCATGCTTAACTTCGGAGTTCTGATGGGATCCGTTGCGTTTATGCTGGTATGATCGCATCCGACATTCCTTGCTCTCTAAATTCTCTTAATACCTTTCCTCCTTCCGCTGTAGGTGCCAAAGTGTAAAGCCTTAAAATGAAATAACTTTACGCTCATTTATCCGTTTTACGCGATTCCTCTTTTTATTTTACGTATTTTTCGCAAGCAAAGCCATTGACCAATAAAAACCAGTCGCGCTCAACGATAATATCACAATCAGAGGGCCCGACGCGCCTATTGTACTATGCCGCATGGAACGGCGACATCTCAACTCGACGTTTTACGGTTGCCGCCTTCCAGGCCAAGGCAGAGTGACATGTCGAGGGCGACGGTGTTAAGCCCGTAAGGTCGTAGTTGGTAATCGTAATTAACAATTTAAATGTTTTCCTATTTTTTTTACATTGCCTTTTTGATCTTTTCCGCAATTATCCTCTTTAAAAAAAATTATTCTCTCGCGGAAAAAAACTTCGTTTACAACCCGTAAAACTCATTTGCGAATTTATTTGATCTACCGCCGATATATTAAAAGAAGTAGGATACAAATTTTGCAAAAAAGAGGGATGCAACACGAGGAGTTCCCAGGAGGTCACCCATCCTAGTACTACTGTCGCCCAAGAACGCTTAACTTCGGAGTTCTAATGGGATCCGGTGCGTTAGTGCTGGTATGATCGCATCCGACTTTCCGTGCAATCTAAATTCTCTTAATACCTTTCCTCCTTCCGCTTTAGGTGCCAAAGTGTAAAGTCTTAAAACGACATAACTTTACACTCATTTATTCGTTTTACGCGATTCCTCTGTTGATTTTACGTATTTCTCGCAGGCAAAGCCATTGACCAATAAAAACCAATCGCGCTCGATGATAATATCATAGTCAGAGGGCCCGAAGTGCCCATCGTACTAGGCCGCATGGAACGGCGACATCGCAACTCGACGTTTTACGGTTGCCGCCTACCAGGCCAAGGCGTAGTGACATGTCGAGCGTGACGGTGTTAAGCCCGTAAGGTCGTAGTTGGTAATCGTAATTAACCATTTAAATATTTTTTAAATGTTTTCCAATTTATTGTATATTGCCTTTTTTATCATTTTCTCAATTATCATCTTTTAAAAAAAATTATTTTCTCGCGTAAAAAAAACATCGTTTACAACCCGTAAAACTCATTTGCGAATTTATTTGATTACCCGCCGATATATTAAAATAAGAAGGAGACAAATTTTGCCAAAAATAGGAATGCAACACGAGGACTTCCCAGGGGGTCACCCATCCTAGTACTAATCTCGCCCAAGCATGTTTGACTTCGGAGTTCTGATGGGATCCGGTGCGTTAGTTCTGGTATGATCGCATCCGACATTCCTTGCACTCTAAATTCTCTTAATACCTTTCCTCGTTCCACTTTAGGTGCCAAAGTTTACAGCCTTAAAACGCCATAACTTTACGCTCACTTATCCGTTTTAAGCGATTCCTCTTTTTATTTTACGTATTTTTCGCAGGCAAAGCCATTGACCAATAAAAACCAGCCGCACTCGACGATAATATCACAATCAGAGGGCCCGACGTACCTATCGTACTATGCCGTATGGAACGGCGACATCGCGACTCGACGTTTTACGGTTGCCGCCTTCCAGGACAAAGCGGAGTGACATGTCGAGGGCGACGGTGTTAAGCCCGTAAGGTCGTAGTTGGTAATCGTAATTAACAATTTAAATGTTTTCCTATTTTTTTTACATTGCCTTTTTGATCTTTTCCGCAATTATCCTCTTAAAAAAAATTATTCTCTCGCGGAAAAAAACATCGTTTACAACCCGTAAAACTCATTTGCGAATTTATTTGATCTACCACCGATATATTAAAAGAAGTAGGATACAAAATTTGCAAAAAAGAGGGATGCAACACGAGGAGTTCCCATGAGGTCACCCAACCTAGTACTACTATCGCCCATGCGCGCTTAACTTCGGAGTTCTGATGGGATCCGGTGCGTTAGTGCTGGTATGATCGCATCTGACTTTCTTTGCAATCTAAATTTTTTAATACCTTTCCTCCTTCCGCTTTAGGTGCCAAAGTGTAAAGCCTTAAAACGACATAACTTTACGTTCATTTATCCGTTTTACGCGATTCCTCTGTCGATTTTACGTATTTCTCGCAGGCAAAGCCATTGACCAATAAAAACCAATCGCGCTCGATGATAATATCACAGTCAGAGGGCCCGAAGTGCCCATCGTACTAGGCCGCATGGAACGACGACATCGCAACTCGACGTTTTAAAGTTGTTACCTTCCAGGCCAAGGCGTAGTGATATGTCGAGCGCGACGGTGTTAAGCCCGTAAGGTCGTAGTTGGTAATCGTAATTAACAATTTAAATATTTTTTAAATGTTTTTCAATTTTTTGTATATTGCCTTTTTGATCATTTTCGCAATTGTCATCTTTAAAAAAAATTATTGTCTCGCATAAAAAAAAACATTGTTTACAACCCGTAAAACTCATTTGCGAATTTATTTGATTTCCCGCCGATATATTAAAATAATTAGGATACAAATTTTGCCAAAAATAGGAATGCAACACGAGGACTTCCCAGGGGGTCACCCATCCTAGTACTAATCTCGCCCAAGCATGTTTGACTTCGGAGTTCTGATGGGATCCGGTGCGTTAGTGCTGGTATGATCGCATCTGACATTCCGTACACTCTAAATTCTCTTAATACCTTTCCTCCTTCCTATTTTGGTGCCAAATTTTACAGCCTTAAAACGACATAACTTTACGCTCACTTATCCTTTTTAAGTGATTCCTCTTTTGATTTTACGTATTTTTTACAGGCAAAGCCATTGACCAATAAAAACCAGCCACGCTCGACGATAATATCACAATCAGAGGGCCCGACGTGCCTATCCTACTAGGACACATGGAATGGCGACATCGCGACTCGACGTTTTACGGTTGCCGCCTTCCAGGCCAAGGCGTAGGGACATGTCGAGCGCTACGGTGTTAAGCCAGTAAGGTCGTAGTCGGTAATCATAACTAACAATTTAAATTTTTTCCTATTTTTTGTATATTTCCTTTTTGATCTTTTCCGCAATTATCCTCTTCTAAAAAAAATTATTGTCTCACGTAAAAAAAATATATTTTACAACCCGTAAAACTCATTTGCGAATTTATTTGACCTACCGCTGATATATTAAAAGAAGTAGGATACAGATTTTGAAAAAAAGAGGGATGCAACACGAGAGTTCCTAGGAGGTCACCCATCCTAGTACTACTTTCGCCTAACCTCGCTTAACTTCGGAGTTCTGATGGGATCCGGTGCGTTAGTGCTAGTATGATCGCATCCGACTATCTTTGCAATCTAAATTCTCTTAATAACTTTCCTCCTTCCGCTTTAGGTGCCAAAGTGTAAAGCCTTAAAACGACATAACTTTACGTTCATTTATCCGTTTTACGCGATTCCTATTTTGATTTTACGTATTTTTTGCAGGCAAAGGCATTGACCATTTAAAACCAGCCGCGCTCGACGATAATATCACAATCAGAGGGCCCGACATGCCTATCGTACTAGGCCACATGAAACGGCGACATAGCAACTCGACGTTTTACGGTTGCCGCCTTCCAGGCCAAGGCGTAGTGACATGTCGAGCGCGACGGTGTTATGCCTGTAAGGTCGTAGTTGGTAATCTTAATAAAAAATTTAAATGTTTTTTTAAATGTTTTCCTATTTTTGTTATATTGCCTTTTTGATCTTTTCCGCAATTATCCTCTTTTTAAAACAATTATTGTCTCGCGTAAAAATAACATCGTTTACAACCCGTAAAACTTATTTGCGAATTTATTTCATCTACCGCCGATATATTAAAAGAAATATTATACAAATTTTGCCAAAAACAGGGATGGAACACGAGGACATCCCAGGGGGTCACCATCCTAGTACTACTCTCGCCCAAGCATGCTTAACTTCGGAGTTCTGATGGGATCCGTTGCGTTTGTGATGGTATGATCGCATTCGATATTCCTTCCTCTCTAAATTCTCTTAATACCTTTCCTCCTTCCATTTTAGGTGCCAAAGTGTAAAGCCTTAAAATTAAATAACTTTACGCTCATTTATCCGTTTTACGCGATTCCTCTTTTTATTTTACGTATTTTTTGCTGGCAAAGCCATTGACCAATAAAAACCAGTCGCGCTTGACGATAATATCACAATCAGAGGGCCCGACGTGCCTATCGTACTATGCCGCATAGAACGGCGACATCGCAACTCGACATTTTACGGTTGCCACCTTCCACGCCAAGGCGGAGTGACATGTCGAGGGTGACGGTGTTAAGCCCGTAAGGTCGTAGTTGGTAATCATAATTAACAATTTAAATGTTTTTCTATTTTTCGTACATTGCCTCGTTGATCTTTTCCGCAATTATCCTCTTTAAAAAAAATTATTCTCTCGCGGAAAAAAACATCATTTACAACACATAAAACTCATTTGTGAATTTATTTGATCTACCGCAAATATATTAAAAGAAGTAGGATACAAATTTTGCAAAAAAGAGGGATGCAACACGAGGAGTTCCCAGGAGGTCACCCATCCTAGTACTACTGTCGCCCAAGCATGCTTAACTTTGTAGTTCTAATGGGATCCGGTGCGTTAGTGCTGGTATGATCGCATCCGACTTTCCTTGCAATCTAAATTTCTTAATACCTTTCCTCCTTCCGCTTTAGGTGCCAAAGTGTAAAGCCTTAAAATGACATAACTTTACGCTCATTTATCCGTTTTACGCGATTCCTCTTTTTATTTTACGTATTTTTCGCTGGCAAAGCCATTGACCAATAAAAACCAGTCGCGCTCGATGATAATATCACAGTCAGAGGGCCCGAAGTGCCCATCGTACTAGGCCGCATGGAACGGCGACATCGCAAATCGACGTTTTACGGTTGCTGCCTTCCAGGCCAAGGCGTAGTGATATGTCGAGCGCGACGGTGTTAAGCCCGTAAGATCGTAGTTGGTAATCGTAATTAACAATTTAAATGTTTTCCAATTTTTTGTATATTGCCTTTTTGATCATTTTCGCAATTATCATCTTTAAAAAAAATTTATTGTCTACAAATTTATTTGATTTCCCGCCGATATATTAAAATAAGTAGGATACAAATTTTGCCAAAAATAGGAATGCAACACGAGGACTTCCCAGGGGGTCACCCATCCTAGTATTAATCTCCCCTAAGCATGTTTGACTTCGGAGTTCTGATGGGATCCGTTGCGTTAGTACTGGTATGATCGCATCTGACATTCCTTGCACTCTAAATTCTCTTAATACGTTTCCTCCTTCTGCTTTAGGTGCCAAAGTTTACAGACTTAAAACGACATAACTTTACGCTCATTTATCCGTTTTACGCGATTCCTATTTTCATTTTACGTATTTCTCGCAGGCAAAGCCATTGACCAATTAAAACCAGTCGCGCTCGACGATAATATCACAATCAGAGGGCCCGAAGTGCCCATCGTACTAGGCCGCATGGAACGGCGATATCGCAACTCGACGTTTGACGTTGCCGCCTTCCAGGCCAAGGCGTAGTGACATGTCGAGCGCGACGGTGTTAAGCCCGTAAGGTCGAAGTTGGTAATCGTAATTAACAATTTAAATGTTTTTTAAATGTTTTCCAATTTTTTGTATATTGCCTTTTTGATCTTTTTCGCAATTATCATCTTAAAAAAAAATTTATAGTCTCGCGTAAAAACAACATCGTTTACAACCCGTAAAACTCATTTGCGAATTTATTTGATTTCCCGCCGATATTTTAAAATAAGGAGGATACAAATTTTGCCAAAAAGAGGAATGCAACACGAGGACTTCCTAGGGGGTCACCTATCCTAGTACTAATCTCGCCCAAGCATGCTTGACTTCGGAGTTCTGATGGGATCCGATGCGTTAGTGCTGGTATGATCGCATCCGACATTCCTTGCACTCTAAATTCTCTTAATACCTTTCCTCCTTCCGCTTTAGGTGCCAAAGTTTACAACCTTAAAACGACATAACTTTACGCTCACTTATCCATTTTAAGCGATTCCTCTTTTGAATTTAATTATTTTTCGCAGGCAAAGCCATTGACCAACAAAAACCAGCCGCATTTACCGATAATATCACAATCTGAGGGCCCGACGTGCCTATCGTACTAGGACGCATGGAACAGCAACATCCTGACTCGACGTTTTACGGTTGCCGCCTTCCTGGCCAAGGCATAGTGACATGTCGAGCGCGATGGTGTTAAGCTAGTAAGGTCGTAGTCGGTAACATAACTAACGATTTAAATGTTTTCCTATTTTTGTATATTGTCGTTTTGATCTTTTCCGCAATTATCCTCTTTTAAAAGAAATTATTGTCTCGCAAAAAAAAAAACTCATTTGCGAATTTATTTGAACTGCCAGCGATATATTAAAAGAAGTAGGATACAAATTTTACCAAAAAGAGGGATGCAACACGAGTACTTCCCAGGGGGTCACCCATCCTAGTACTACTCTCGCCCAAGCGCGCTTGACTTCGGAATTCTGATGGGATCTGTTGCATTAGTGCTGGTATGATTGCATCTGACATTCCTTGCACTCTAAATTCTCTTAATACCTTTCCTCCTTCCGCTTTAGGTGCCAAAGTGTAAAGCCTTAAAACGACATTACTTTACGCTCATTTATCAATTTTACGCGATTCCAATTTTGAATTTACGTATTTTTCGCAGTCCAAGCCATTGACCAATAAAGACCAGCCGCGCTCGACGATAATATCACAATCAGAGGGCCCGACGTGCCTATCGTACTAAGCCGCATGGAGCGGCAACATCGCAACTCGACGTTTTACAGTGCTGCCTTCCAGGCCAAGGCGTAGTGACATGTCGAGCGCGACGGTGTTAAGCCCGTAAGGTCGTAGTTGGTAATTGTAATTAACAATTTAAATGTTTTTTTTATTTTTTGTATTTTGCCTTTTCATCTTTTCCGCAATTATCCTCTTTAAAAAAAATTATTGTCTCGCGTAAAAAAAAACATCGTTTACAACCCGTAAAACTCATTTGTGAGTTTATTTGATTTACCGCCGATATATTAAAAGAAATAGGGTACATATTTTGCCAAAAAGACGGATACAACACGAGGACTTCCCAGGGGGTCACCCATCCTAGTACTACTCACGCCCAAGTACGCTTAACTTCCCAGTTTTGATGGGATCCGATGCGTTAGTGTTGGTATGATCGCATCCAACATTCCTTGCACTCTAAATTCTCTTAATACCTTTCTTCCTTCCGCTTTAGGTGCCAAAGTGTAAAGCCTTAAAACTACATAACTTTACGCTCATTTATTCGTTTTATGCGATTCCTCTTTTGATTTTACGTATTTTTTTCAGGCAAAGCCATTGACCAATAAAAACCATCCGCGCTCGACGATAATATCACAATCATAGCGCCCGACGTGCCTATCATACTAGGCTGCATGGAACGACGACATCGCAAGTCGACGTTTTATGGTTGCCGCCTTCCAGGCCAAGGCGTAGTGACATATCAAGCGTGACAATGTTAAGCCCGTACGGTCGTAGTAGGTAATCGTAATTAACCATTTAAATGTTTTATAAATGTTTTTCTATTTTTTGTATATTGCCTTTTTGGTCTTTTCCGCAATTATCCTCTTTAAAAAAAATTATTGTGTCGGGTAAAAAAAATATCGTTTACAACCCGTAAAACACATTTGCAAATTTATTTGATCTACCGGCGATATATTAAAAGAAGTAGGAGACAAATTTTACCAAAAACAGGGATGCAACACGAGGACATCCCAGTGGGTCACCTATTCTAGTACTACTCTCGCCCAAGCACGCTTAACTTCGGCGTTCTGATGGGATCCGAAGCGTTAGTGCTGGTATGATCGCATCCGACATTCCTTGCACTCTAAATTCTCTTAATAACTTTCTTCCTTCCACTTTAGGTGCCAAAGTGTAAAGCCTTAAAATGACATAACTTTACGCTCATTTATCCGTTTTACGCAATTCCTCTTTTGATTTTACATATTTTTGGCAGGCAAAGGCATTGACCAATAAAAACCAGCCGTGCTCGACTATAATATCACAATCAGAGGGCCCGACTATCATCACAATCAGAGGGCCCGACTATCGATGCCCCCTTTTTCCCCCTTCTAAAAGAAAGAGATTGGGTTTACGACATTATGGAAAAAACAACAGTTATTCCCTTTTGAGGAATTGGGTTATGGAATTTGAAGAGTCTCCACCTAATGATTATAGTGCATTAGGACACTTCAAAGAAAAAGAAGAAGATTTGAAAGAAAACCAGAGTTTTGGTAAGGGCTTGAGATTATCTCGAGGGGAAGGTATTAGGCATCCCTCAAGATCCACTAGTGTGGTTCCCGACCATGCTTAATTGTGACTTTAAAGGAGTAGAAGAAAGCAAGTAAGGTTTACACATAATAGTTACAAATAAGTTTGAAACTTTGAAAAGAAAAGGGAAGAATAGACAGTCTTTAGAAAAGGAGTTAATGCAAAGAAATGAAAGCACTTAATGAAAAGAAAAGAAAGGAGGTCCTAGGTTTAAATACAATATGGATCACATCAATGCAATACCCAGCAATCACTCCTCAAAAGAGGGGTTGGACGAGATATTAGCGCACCGGTCATCATATCCATATTCTACCCTTACCACCCCGTTAAGGTATTTAAACGCGATTAGTCTCATTACTTATTGCATGCTATTACCCGTCCCAACCTATCATTCCCGGGGTATTAGGACTTCTAATCCTAAAGGGGAGGAAAGGGGTAGGGGCATATATGGGGTTTAAAAGGACAAAATACTAGTGGCGACAACCAAAACAAATAGCAAATAATAGGGAGTTGACAAACAAGCATATAAGGCTCACGTAAGACCCCTTAAATCAGACAACACATGGTTTAGCATGCCTTGCACATACCGATTTGGTCTTTAACTTAAATTTAACGGCGGACGGACTAGTTTAACACATAAAGTAGGATAAAAAGTCTGCATTAGGCAACCCGGATCCAATTGTCAGAAATTGAGGTATTTTAAGCGAGTCATTTAGAAAAAGCACTATTTTCAAAAAAGGCCTAATGCAGAAGATTGAAAACTGCAGAAGTTCAGCGATGAATTCGAGAATTAACAGACTGATTTGATGAAGACACAGGAGAACTGTAAAAAGAGTTTTTAGAAAAGGTTCAAATATTTAAAAAGAAAGAGTTGAAAATCTGTTTTGAAAGATAGCTTCAAGAGATGGATAGAAATTCAGGCAGAAGATTTAAAGGCATTATTTTAGAAGAAAGATGCAAGTTTGGAAAAAAACTTGAGATCATTACAGATTTATAAGAGTTTTAAAGCAGGCGGGTTTGGAAGAGTGGTACTGAAAACCTTTTATTAAGACGTTTGAAAGGCCAGTTAACAGGGTTGTTATTACTTAAACACAGATTAGGCGAGTTTTGACTCCTATAGGCATGATATCTATATCTTGATTTTTTAAGGCTTGTTACTATTATTGAACTGGTAGAGGAATGAGTATACGATTACCCTATCGTTTGCCTAATGTTTATGCATTTCCTATAGGCATGATCTGTCTATGCAACTTGTTACATGGATATTAAGTCTTATAGGCAGGATTTCTAATGATTTGTGATATGGCTGAATATTAAATCTTATAGGCATGGTATCTAGATGATCGAGTTAAAACGTTGAAAACCTATAGTCATGGTATCTAGGTGATTAAAAACATTAACCTATAGGCATGGTATCTACCCTTTGTGCAATAAAGTAAACCCCTCCCATGCCCTTTACTAAT
>MU738681.1:0-34323 GCA_026770625.1 Nicotiana glauca | reverse complement strand
GAAGGGATTTTAGGGGCGGCTATTTGTGAGAAATGAATTAGGGTTAGGGTAGTTGGGAATTAAAAATGGAAATAAGGAATGGTGGTCGTTGATCAAAATGATCAACGACCTAGATTAAAAAGAGACGGCCAGCAGGTTAAGAGAGTTGGGTTTGGGGCGGGTCAAAATTAAACGGGTCGTCTCAATTGGGTGGAATTGGGTTTTAAATTGAGGCTAAAATTGAAATAGAAATGGGCCAGATTTTAAATTGCCACTTTCTCCCTTTTTTATTTAATCAAAATAATTAAAATAATTTAAAAACAAAGTAAAAGCACTAAACTAGTTAATAATATATAAACAATAATCTAAAAATATTAGGAATAATTTTATAATTGTAAAACCTTATTAATCGTAACATATGCTATAATTATAATTTTACGCTATTTAGCTTATAGATATCAAAATAAATTCATAAAAATATGCAAAAAATTACCTTAATTATATTTGGTGTAAATATGAGGATGGAAATAAAATATTCACCAAAAATAATAATTTTGGGAATAATTTTGGATTTTGTACTGTTAAAATAGATAATAAATTGATTTTAAAAAATCTTAAAAATTGAGGAAAATACCAAAACTTTCAGGCATGCTTATATATGCATATGTATACTATTTTGAAAGTATAAAAAATACATCGGGAAAATTTGGGTTTCAACATCGACGTGCCTATCGTACTAGGCCGCATGGAACGGCGACATCGCAACTCGACGTTTTACGGTTACCGCCTTCCAAGCCAAGGCGCAGTGACATGTAGAGCGCGACGGTGTTAAGCCCGAAAGGTCGTAGCTGGTAATCGTAATTAACAATTTAAGTGTTTTCCTATTTTTTGAATATTGCCTTTTTGATCTTTTCCGCAATTATTCTCCTTAAAAAAAATTATTGTCTCGCGTAAAAAAAACATCGTTTACAAACCGTAAATCTCATTTGCGAATTTATTTGATCTACTGCCGATATATTAAAAGAAGTAGGATACAAATTTTTCCAAAAAGAGGGATGCAACACGAGGACTTCCGATGGGGTCACCGTTCCTAGTACTACTCTCGCCCAAGCATGCTTAACTTCGGAGTTCTGATGGGATCCGGTGCGTTAGTGCTGGTATGATCGCATCGGACATTCCTTGCACTCTAAATTTCTTAATACCTTTCCTACTTCCGCTTTAGGTTCCAAAGTGTAAACCCTTAAAACGACATAACTTTATGCTCATTTATCCGTTTTACGCAATTCCTCTTTTGATTTTACGTATTTTTCGTAGGCAAAGATGTTGACCAATAAAAACCAACTGCGCTCAACGATAATATCACAATCAGAGGGCCTGACATGCCTATGGTACTAGGCCGTATGGAATGGCG
The DNA here is from genome assembly GCA_026770625.1 of Nicotiana glauca. Classification (NCBI taxonomy): domain Eukaryota; kingdom Viridiplantae; phylum Streptophyta; class Magnoliopsida; order Solanales; family Solanaceae; genus Nicotiana; species Nicotiana glauca. The sequence goes on along the minus strand of MU738681.1, from coordinate 32,933 downwards.
ACATCGCAACCCGACGTTTTTGTGGTTGCCGCCTTCCAGGCCAAGGCGTAGTGACATGTCGAGCGCGACGGTGTAAAGCCTGTAAGGTCGTAGTTGGTAATTGTAATTAACAACATAAATGTTTTCCTATTTTTGTATATTGCCTTTTTGATCTTTTCCGCAATTATCCTCTTTAAAAAAAATTATTGTCTCGCGTAAAAAAAACATTGTTTACAACCCGTAAAACTCATTTGCGAATTTATTTGATCTACCGCCGATATATTAAAAGAAGTAGGATACAAATTTTACCAAAAAGAGGGATGCAACACGAGGAAATCCCAGGGGGTCACCCATTCTAGTACTACTCTCGCCCAAGCACGCTTAACTTCGGAGTTTTGATGGGATCCGGTGCGTTAGTGCTGGTATGATCGCATCTCACATTCCTTGCACTCTACACTCTCTTAATAACTTTCCTCCTTCCGCTTTAGGTTCCAAGGTGTAATGCCTTAAAACGACATAACTTTACGCACATTTATCCGTTTTACGCGATTTCTCTTTTGATTTTACGTATTTTTCGCAAGCAAATCCATTGACCAATAAAAACCAGCCACGCTCGACCATAGTATCACAATCAGAGGGCCCGACGTGCCTATCGTACTAGGCCGCATGGAACGGCGACATCGCAACTCGACGTTTTACGGTTGCCGCCTTCGAGGCCAAGGCGTAGTGACATGTCGAGCACGACGGTGTTAAGATTGTAGGGTCTTAGTTGGTAATCGTAATTAACAATTTAAAAATTTTCCTATTTTCTGTATATTGCCTTTTTGATCTTTTCCGCAATTATCCTCTTTAAAAAAAATTATTGTCTCGCGTAAAAATCGTTTACAACCCGTAAAACTCATTTGAAAATTTATTTGATCTACAGCCGATATATTAAAACAAGTAGGATACAAATTTTTCCAAAAAGAGGGATGCAGCACGAGGACTTCCAAGGGGGTCACCCATCCTAGTACTACTCTCGCCCAAGCGCGCTTAACTTCGGAGTTCTTATGGGATCTGGTGCGTTAGTGCTGGAATGATCGCATCCGACATTCCTTGCTCTCTAAATTCTCTTAATACCTTTACTCCTTCCGCTTTAGGTGCCAAAGTGTAAAGCCTTAAAACAACATAATTTTACACTCATTTATCCGTTTTACGCGATTCCTCCTTTGATTTTACGTATTTTTGGCAGGCAAAGCCATTGACCAATAAAAACTAGCAGCTCTCGACAATAATATCACAATCAGAGGGCCCGACATGCCTATCGTACTAGGCCACATGAAACGGCGACATTGCAACTCGACGTTTTACGGTTGTCGCCTTCCAGGCCAAGGCGTAGTGACATGTCGAGCGCGACGGTGTTATGCCCGTAAGGTCGTAGTTGGTAATCTTAATAAAAAATTTAAATGTTTTTTTAAATGTTTTCCTATTTTTGTTATATTGCCTTTTTGATCTTTTCCGCAATTATCCTCTTTTTAAAAAAATTATTGTCTCGCGTAAAAATAACATCGTTTACAACCCGTAAAACTTATTTGCGAATTTATTTCATCTACTGCCGATATATTAAAAGAAGAAGGATACAAATTTTTCCAAAAAGAGGGATGCAACACGAGGACTTCTTAGGGGGTCACCCATCCTAGTACTACTCTCGCCCAAGCACGCTTGACTTCGGAGTTCTGATGGGATCCGGTGCGTTAGTGCAGGTATGATCGCATCCGACTTTCCTTGCAATCTAAATTCTCTTAATACCTTTCCTCCTTCCGCTTTAGGTGCCAAAGTGTAAAGCCTTAAAACGACATAACTTTACGCTCATTTATCCGTTTTACGCGATTCCTCTTTTGATTTTACGTATTTTTCGCAAGCAAATCCATTGACCAATAAAAACCAGCCACGCTCGACCATAGTATCACAATCAAAGGGCCCGACGTGCCTATCGTACTAGGCCGCATGGAACGGCGACATCGCAACCCGACGTTTTACGGTTGCCGCCTTCGAGGCCAAGGCGTAGTGACATGTCGAGCACGACGGTGTTAAGCTTGTAAGGTCGTAGTTGGTAATCGTAATTAACAATTTAAAAATTTTCTTATTTTCTGTATATTGCCTTTTTGATCTTTTCTGCAATTATCCTCTTTAAAAAAAATTATTGTCTCGCGTAAAAAAATATTGTTTACAACCCGTAAAACTCATTTGCAAATTTATTTGATCTTCGCTGATATATTAAAACAAGTAGGATACAAATTTTGCCAAAAAGAGGGATGCAACACGAGGACTTCCAGGGGGGTGACCCATCCTAGTACTACTCTCGCCCAAGCACGCTTAACTTCGGAGTTCTGATGGGATCTGGTGCGTTAGTGCTGGAATGATCGCATCCGACATTCCTTGCGCTCTAAATTCTCTTAATACCTTTACTCCTTCCGCTTTTGGTGCCAAAGTGTAAAGCCTTAAAACAACATAATTTTACACTCATTTATCCGTTTTATGCGATTCCTCCTTTGATTTTATGTATTTTTGGCAGGCAAAGCCATTGACCAATAAAAACTAGCAGCGCTCGACAATAATATCACAATCAGAGGGCCTGACGTGCCTATCGTACTAGGCCACATCGAACGGCTACATCGCAACTCGACGTTTTACGTTTGCCGCATTCCAGGCCAAGGCATAGTGATATGTCGAGCGCGACGGTGTTAAGCCCGTAAGATCGTAGTTGGTAATCATAATTAACAATTTAAATGTTTTTAAATGTTTTCCTATTTTTTGTATATTGCCTTTTTGATCTTTTCCGCAATTATGCTCTTTAAAAAAAAATTATTGTCTCGCGTAAAAAAAACATCGTTTACAAAACCGTAAAACTTATTTGCGAAAATATTTGATCTACCGCTGATATATTAAAAGAAGTAGGATACATATTTTTCCAAAAAGAGAGATGCAACACGAGGACTTCCCAGGGCGTCACCCATCATAGTACTACTCTCGCCCAAGCACGGGTCACTTCGAAGTTCTGATGGGATCCGGTGCGTCAGTGCTGGTATAATCGCATCCGACATTCCTTGCACTCTAAATTCTCTTAATACCTTTCCTCATTCCGCTTTAGGTGCCAAAGTGTAAAGCCTTAAAACGACATAACTTTACGCTCATTTATCCATTTTACGCGATTCCTCTTTTGATTTTACGTATTTTTCGCAGGCAAATCCATTGACCAATAAAAGCTAGCCACGCTTGACGACAATATCACAATCAGAGGGCCCGACGTTCCTATCATACTAGGCCGCATGGAATGGCGACATCACAACTCGATATTTTACGGTTGCCACCTTCCAGGCCAAGGCGTAGTGACATGTCGAGCGCGACGGTGTTAAGCTTGTAAGGTCGTAGTTAATAATCGTAATTAAAAATTTAAATATTTTCCTATTTTTTTTATATTGCCTTTTTGATCTTTTCATCAATTATCCTCTTTAAAAAAAATTATTGTCTCGCGTTAAAAAACATCATTTACAACCCGTAAAACTCATTTGCGAATTTATTTGATCTACTGCCGATATATTAAAAGAAGAAGGATACAAATTTTTCCAAAAAGAGGGATGTAACACGAGGACTTCTTAGGGGGTCACCCATCCTAGTACTACTCTCGCCCAAGCACGCTTGACTTCGGAGTTCTGATGGGATCCGGTGCGTTAGTGCAGGTATGATCGTATCCGACTTTCCTTGCAATCTAAATTCTCTTAATACCTTTCCTCCTTCCGCTTTAGGTGCAAAAGTGTAAAGCCTTAAAACGACATAACTTTACGCTCATTTATCCGTTTTACGCGATTCCTCTTTTGATTTTACGTATTTTGCGCAAGCAAATCCATTGACCAATAAAAACCAGCCACGCTCGACGATAATATCACAATCATAGGGCCCGACGTGCCTATCGTACTAGGCCGCATGGAATGGCGACATCGCAACTCGACGTTTTACGGTTGCCGCCTTCCAGGCCAAGGCGTAGTGACATGTCGAGCACGACGGTGTTAAGCTTGTAAGGTCGTAGTTGGTAATCGTAATTAACAATTTAAAAATTTTCTTATTTTCTGTATATTGCCTTTTTGATCTTTTCTGCAATTATCCTCTTTAAAAAAAATATTGTTTACAATCCGTAAAACTCATTTGCAAATTTATTTGATCTTCGCTGATATATTAAAACAAGTAGGATACAAATTTTGCCAAAAAGAGGGATGCAACTGGAGGACTTCCAGGGGGGTCACCCATCCCAGTACTACTCTCGCCCAAGCACGCTTAACTTCGGAGTTCTGATGGGATCTGGTGCGTTAGTGCTGGAATGATCGCATCCGACATTCCTTGCGCTCTAAATTCTCTTAATACCTTTACTCCTTCCGCTTTTGGTGCCAAAGTGTAAAGCCTTAAAACAACATAATTTTACACTCATTGATCCGTTTTACGCGATTCCTCCTTTGATTTTATGTATTTTTGGAAGGCAAAGCCATTGACCAATAAAAACTAGCAGCGCTCGACAATAATATCACAATCAGAGGGCCTGACGTGCCTATCGTACTAGGCCACATGGAACGGCTACATCGCAGCTGGACATTTTACGGTTGCCGCATTCCAGGCCAAGGCATAGTGATATGTCGAGTGCGACGGTGTTAAGCCCGTAAGATCGTAGTTGGTAATCATAATTAACAATTTAAATGTTTTTAAATGTTTTCCTATTTTTTGTATATTGCCTTTTTGATCTTTTCCGCAATTATGCTCTTTAAAAAAAAATTATTGTCTCGCGTAAAAAAAACATCGTTTACAAAACCGTAAAACTTATTTGCGAAAATATTTGATCTACCGCTGATATATTAAAAGAAGTAGGATACATATTTTTCCAAAAAGAGAGATGCAACACGAGGACTTCCCAGGGCGTCACCCATCATAGTACTACTCTCGCCCAAGCACGGGTCACTTCGAAGTTCTGATGGGATCCGGTGCGTCAGTGCTGGTATAATCGCATCCGACATTCCTTGCACTCTAAATTCTCTTAATACCTTTCCTCATTCCGCTTTAGGTGCCAAAGTGTAAAGCCTTAAAACGACATAACTTTACGCTCATTTATCCATTTTACGCGATTCCTCTTTTGATTTTACGTATTTTTCGCAGGCAAATCCATTGACCAATAAAAACTAGCCACGCTCGACGACAATATCACAATCAGAGGGCCCGACGTTCCTATCATACTAGGCCGCATGGAATGGCGACATCGCAACTCGATATTTTACGGTTGCCACCTTCCAGGCCAAGGCGTAGTGACATGTCGAGCGCGACGGTGTTAAACTTGTAAGGTCGTAGTTGGTAATCATAATTAAAAATTTAAATGTTTTCCTATTTTTTGTATATTGCCTTTTTGATCATTTTCACTTTTATTGTGATGACCCGGCCCGTCGTCACTTTAGTTTGTGCCCCGTTTTCCTCGTTTTATTCTTCTATATGTTTTATTATAGGTGGTTGGTGAATTTGAAGTAATTCGGATAGAGTTCGGTTATAAATGAGACAATTAGTTTCTTTAAAAGAAAGTTAGTTTGGAAAAGTCAACCTGATGTTGACTTATGAGTTAGAGGGCTCAGAATGGATTTCCGATGATTCGACTAGTTTCGGGTGATGATTTGTGACTTAGGAGCGCAATCAGAATTGAATTTGGAGGTCCGGTGTAGAATTAGTCTTGAATTGGCTAAGTTTGAATTTTGGCGAATTCCGGTGGGTAGGTGAGATTTTGATCCGAGAGTTGCAGTAGCTCCGTTAGGTGATTTTGGACTATTTTTTTAATATTGCCTTTTTGATCTTTTCCGCAATTATCCTCTTTAAAAAAAAATATTGTCTCGCGTAAAAAAAACATCGTTTACAACTCGTAGAACTCATTTGCAAATTTATTTGATCTACCGTTGATATATTAAAAGAAGTAGGATACAAATTTTTCCAAAAAGAGGGATGCAACAGAAGGACTTCCCAGGGGGTCACCCATCCTAGTACTACTCTCGCCCAAGCACGCTTAGCTTCGGAGTTCTGATGGGATCCAGTCGTCAGTGCTGGTATGATCGCATCCTACATTCCTTGCACACTAAATTCTCTTAATACCTTTCCTCCTTCCGCTTTAGGTGCTAAAGTGTAAAACCTTAAAACGACATAACTTTACGCTCATTTATCCGTTTTACGTGATTCCTCTTTTGATGTTACGTATTTTTCGCATGCAAAGCCATTGACCAATAAAAACCAGCCGTGCTCGACGATAATATCACAATCAGAGGGCCCGACGTGCCTATCGTACTAGGCCGCATGAAATGGCGACATCGCAACTTGACGTTTTACGGTTGCCGCCTTCCAGGCCAAGGCGTAGTGACATGTCGAGCGCAACGGTGTTAAGCCCATAAGGTCGTAGTTGTTAATTAACAATTTAAATGTTTCTAAATGTTTTCCTACTTTTTGTATATTGCCTTTTTTATCTTTTCCGCAATTATCCTATTTAAAAAAAAATTATTGTCTCGCGTAAAAAAATATTGTTTACAATCCCTAAAACTCATTTGCAAATTTATTTGATCTACCGCCGATATATTAAAAGAATTAGGATACGAATATTGCCAAAAAGAGGGATGCAACATGAGGACTTCCTAGGGGATCACCCATCCTAGTACTACTCTCGCCCAAGCACGCTTAACTTCGGAGTTCTGATGGGATCCGGTGCGTCAGTGTTGGTATGATCGCATCCGACATTCCTTGCACTCTGAATTCTCTTAATACCTTTCCTCCTTCCGCTTTAGGTGCCAAATTGTAAAGCCTTAAAACGACATAACTTTACGCTCATTTATCCGTTTTACGCGATTCCTCTTTTGATTTTACGTACTTTTTGCTGGCAAAGCCATTGACCAATAAAAACCAGCCGCGCTCAACGATAATATCTTAATCAGAGAGTCGGACGTGCCTATCGTACTAGGCCGCATGGTACAGAGACAACGCAACTCGACGTTTTACGGTTGCCGCCTTCCAGGCCAAGGCTCAAAGACATGTCGAGCGCGACAGTGTTAAGCCCGTAAGGTCGTAGTTGGTAATCGTAATTAACAATTTAAATGTTTTTTAAACGTTTTCCTATTTTTTGTATATTGCCTTTTTTATCTTTTCCGCAATTATCCTCTTTAAAAAAATTATTGTCTCGCATAAAAAACATCGTTTACAACCCGTAAAACTGATTTGCGAATTTATTTGATCTACCGCCGATATATTAAAAGAAGTAGGATACAAATTTTGCCAAAAAGAGGGATGCAACACGAGGACTTCTCAGGGGTCACCCATTCTAGTACTACTCTCGCCCAAGCACGCTTAACTTCGGAGTTCTGATGGGATCTGGTGCGTCAGTGCTGGTATGATCGCATCCGACATTCCTTGCACTCTAAATTTTCTTAATACCTTTCCTCCTTACGCTTTAGGTGCGAAAGTGTAAAGCCTTAAAATGACATAACTTTACGCTCATTTATTTGTTTTACGCGATTCCTCTTTTGATTATACATATTTTCGCAGGCAAAGCCATTGACCAATAAAAACCAGTCGCGCTCGACGATAATATCACAATCAGAGGGCCCTACGTTCCTCTCGTATTAGGCCTCATGGAATGGCGACATTGCAACTCGACGGTTTACGGTTGCCGACTTCCAGGCCAAGGCGTAGTGACATGTCGAGCGCGTCGGTGTTAAGCCCGTTAGGTCGTAGTTGGTAACCTTAATTAACAATTTAAATGTTTTTTAAATGTTTTCCTATTTTTTGTATATTGCCTTTTTGATCTTTTACGCAATTATCCTCTTTCAAAAAAAATTATTGTCTCGCGTAAAAAAAAAATATCGTTTGCAACCCGTAAAACTCATTTGCGAATTTATTGGATCTATCGCCGATATATCAAAAGAAGTAGGATACAAATTTTGCAAAAAAGAGGGATGCGACACGAGGACTTCACAGGGGGTCACCCATCCTAGTACTACTCTCGCCCAAGCACGCTAAACTTCGGAGTTCTGATCGGATCCTGTGCGTCAGTGCTGGTATGATCGCATCCGACATTCCTTGCACTCTAAATTCTCTTATTACCTTTCCTCCTTCCTCTTTAGGTTCCAAAGTGTAAAGCCTTACGACATAACTTTATGCTCATTTATCCGTTTTACACGATTCCTCTTTTGATTTTACATATTTTTTGCAAGCAAAGCTATTGACCAATAAAAACCAGCCGCGCTCGACGATAATATCACAATCAGAGGGCCTGACGTACCTATCGTACTAGGCCGCATGGAACATCGACATCGCAACTCGACGTTTTACGGTTACTGCCTTCCCGGACAAGGCGTAGTGACATGGCGAGCACGACGGTGTTAAGCTATTAAGGTCGTAGTTGGTAATCATAATTAACAATTTAAATGTCTTCCTATTTTTTGTATATTTCTTTTTTGATCTTTCCCGCAATTATCCTCTTTAAAAAAAATTATTGTCTCGCGTAAAAAAAACATCGTTTACAACCCGTAAAACTCATTTGTGAATTTATTTGATCTAGCGCCGATATATTAAATGAAGTAGGATACAATTTTTTTCAAAAAGAGGGATGCAACACGAGGACTTCCCAGGGGGTCACCCATCCTAGTACTACTCTAGCCCAAGCACGCTTAACTTCGGTGTTTTGATGAGATCAGTTGCGTCAGTGCTGGTATGATCGCATGCGACATTCCTTGTACTCTAAATTCTCTTAATACCTTTCCTCCTTCCGCTTTAGGTTCCAAAGTGTAAAGCCTTAAAACGACATAACTTTATGCTCATTTATCCGTTTTACGCGATTCCTCTTTTGATTTTACGTATTTTTCGCAGGCAAAGCCATTGACCAATAAAAACCAGCCGCGCTCGACGATAATATCACAATCAGACTGCCCGACGTGCTTATCGTACTAGGCCGCATGGAACGGCGACATCGCAACTCGACGTTTTACGGTTGCCGCCTTCCAGGCCAAGGTGTAGTGAGATGTCGAGCGCCACGGTGTTAAGCCCGTAAGGTCGTAGTTAGTAATCGTAATTAACAATTTAAATATTTTTTAAATGTTTTCCTATTTTTTGTATATTGCCTTTTTGATCTTTTCCGCAATTATCCTCTTTCAAAAAAAATTATTGTCTCGCGTAAAAAAAACATCGTTTACAACCCGTAAAACTCATTTGCGAATTTATTTGATCTACCGCCGATATATTAAAAGTAGTAGGATACAAATTTTGCCAAAAAGAGGGATGCAACGCAAGGACTTCCCAAGGGGTCACCCATCCTAGTACTACTCTCGCCCACGCACGCTTAACTTCGAAGTTCTGATGAGATCCGGTGCGTTAGTGTTGGTATGATCGCATCCGACAATCCTTGCACTCTAAATTCTTTTAATACCTTTCCTCCTTCCGCTTTAGGTGCCAAAGTGTAAAGCCTTAAAACGACATAACTTTACGGTCAGTTATCCGTTTTACGCGATTCCTCTTTTGATTTTACGTATTTTTTGCAGGCAAAGCCATTGATCAATAAAAACCAGTCGCGCTCGACGATAATATCATAATCAGAGGGCCCGACGTGCCTATCGTACTAGGCCGCATGGAACGGCGACATCGCAACTCGACGTTTTAGGTTGCCGCCTTCCATGCCAAGGCGTAGTGACATGTCGAGCGCGACGGTGTTAAGCCCGTAAGGTCATAGTTCGTAATCGTAATTAACAATTTAAATTATTTTTAAATGTTGGTCGGCGTTGGATGTGGGCACGTGCATTGTTCATCGCTTCATATCAAGTACATGCACCATCTACGTTTGAACCACTGTACTTGAGGTACAAAAATAGCCAAGATATACCTATGAAATACAATTGTATAGGTAAAATGAGACGTTGCTTTTTCATCCAGGTTTGAACCGTCGTAGTGTAGGTATATAAATTGCCAAAATGTAAGTTAAAATCCAGTGAGCCAAGTTAGACATCACTATAAATTCCTGCTATTTTAAATATAGATGTTGATCACTAATGAGATTTGTTTTGTTTTCTGAAATTTAATTTCAAACACTGAAATTGACACACACATTCGCAGTTTTGCAGGCATTTCGACCTTGAACTCTTTTATTCCATCTAATTATTCTATAAGAATGAACTATATAGTTGCACCAATTTGGGGAAAAATACAAATTGAATGGGTAAAAGGCTATTTTTCTCGAATTTTGCTCGTCCAAACCGCCTTACGGCTGTTTGTACGGCTAGATCTCGAAAAAATACTGGAAATGAAAAAAAAAATCTCGTCAATCCGATAATTGAGCGTAAAGCTATGACCATTTAAAGTTTCAACTATTCACAACTAGTTCTCTGCTCTTTTTCTCTCTATATATATATATATATATTGGATAAAAACGTGTGATAGTGACATGGAATGCAATATTACTTCAACTGATAAATATTTCAAAATATACTTCCTTCGAATAATTTTTTTTTTCAAAAATAATTCTTTTAAAATAAGTACCTTTCGAATATAATCTTTCCAAAGAATAATATATATATATATATATATATATATATATATATATATTAGTGTGTTAATGACATGGAATGCGGTATTACTTCAACTGATAAATATTTTGAATTATACTTCCCTCGAATAAATTTTTTTTTTTCAAAAATAGTTCTTTCAAAATAAGTACCTTTCGAATATAATCTTTCCAAATAATATCCTTCGAATATAACTGTGACACATCATCTCATAATCATACAGTACGGGTCTCAATATTTGAATCCTAACACTTGGCATCATGTGCCCTAATCACACCTCAAAATCATACTGACAACTTATGTGCCAAATAGAGCCATTCTCACATGGAAGGCAAGTAAACAAGGGTGTGCGTCTATACTTAGTAATATCAATAAGCCTCTTATCCGATAAGGGTACTTAGCCACGTGTATGGTTGTGCAAGTGTCCGAACGTAGTTCATACAAATTAGTAAGCATAAGGAAAAGAACGGATGACACGTATAATGTTTACACAGGAATAGAATCATTGAAAAGCAACAACTCAGAACACAAAGATAATAACATGGGATCTCCCATGAAACCGTCCCGTAGTCCCAAACATAAATATACGGAGGAATCTATCGGAATACCGTCCCATAGTACCAAAGTAAATATACAGAATAGCGGTAACTACCGGAATACCGTCCCGAGTCCCAAACGTAAATGTGCGGGGGGATCTACCTGAATACCGTTCCGTAGTCCCAAAGTAAATATGCAGAACATGAGGATCTACTGGGATACCATCCCGTAGTCCCAAGTAATATGCAACGAACCAAAAGAAATAATAGTTACAGCACGGCAAAAACCTCATACATGACCACAACAAGTACAACAATAAAAATGATAATAATATAAAGTACGATGAGCAAATCAACTCAAGAACTTTAAATCATAAAGAAATGGTAGGACGAGTTAACAAAGAAATAACCACATTAAAGAATACTAGTCATAAAGGGAACAGCTCAACAAGGGAAAACTAATATGTAGCAACGATCCTACAATATACAAGTCAACAATAACAAAGTCAACACGAGTCCAATAGTCCCAAATAAAGGCAACTCAACTAATATAATTTTAAGGTTGAGCAATTTGCGAAAGATATTCAACAAATACTGGTAGGCATTAGAAAATAATCATAACTCCAACTAAGACTAAACAAGTATAGGATGAAATAGTAATAATTTTAATTAAACATAAGCAGTTAAGTCATGATGATGGAAGAGGTAAAATCTTCAGTTAAGTCAAATAAGAGTCAAATAGGCAATAAGAATGAATCCTAAGTTAATTCTAATTGAAGCAAGTAGAAGTAAATCCGGCCAATAAAAACTCAAACTTATCACGGACAACTTCATACATAGTAAGTATAAGGACCTAAGAACCCTAAAGGACAACTTCCACAAATAAGTCCGAGCACGCACTCGTCACTTCGCGTATACGAATTACAATCAACATGAAAGACTCAAATCCTAAGGGGAAGTCCCGTACACAAATTTAGGCAAGATACTTACCTCAAAGACGACAAACTGATACTCTAAAATAAACTTCTCGAGTGTAAAGACCTCCGGACGGCTCAAATCTAACCAAATTAACTTCAAAGCATAAATAAAAGCAGAAACTATTCCGGATCATAAAGTCTCAATCCTTTAACAAAATCCAAAAATTGATCCAAAAGTTGAACCCCGTGCCCGCACCTCGAAAGAAGACAAATTTTACAAAAACCAGATACTCATTCCAATACGAGTTCAACCATATGAAAATTATCAAATTCCGATACCATCCGCTCTTTCAAAACGTGATTTTTCATTTAGAATTTTTTTTCAAAAACTAACATTTTGCTCAACCCAAAACACAATTTAAATGATAAAAACAAAGATAAAAACATGGAATATATTAAAATCTAGGTGAAGAACACTTACCCAATCAATTTGCTTGAAGAACCCACAAAGAATCGCTCAAAACCGTGCTCCACAAGTTAAGATATGATAAAAATAGTATAACCCTCGATTTAGGAATATATTCTGCCTTCCCATGTTGGTCATCGCGAATGCAACAACAAGCTCGCGAACACAGAGAAGAGAAGACAAAAACCTACGCGAACACGTAGGAACATGTGAACGCGAAGAGTAACGACCACTGGCTCATGGCCTGGTTTGTACTATGCGAACGTGGAATAGAGGATGCAAACGCAATGAGGAAAATGTGCAGAGCTATGCGATCACGAGGCGTATTATGCAAACACGAAGAAGGAAATTGAGGCGATCGACAGAGACTCTTCGCGAACGTGAGAGGAGCTTCGTGATCGCGGACAAGGATATCAGACACCATAACCAGCAGTTTAAAAATAAAAGAAAATGACCCGTAGCAGACCCGGAACACAGCCGAGGGCCCCGAGACCAGGTCTAAACACACAAACAAGTTCTACAATCTAACACGACCCGATCGAGGTCTCAAATCATAACAAACAACACCGAAAATGCAAATCGTGCCATGAATTGAACTATGAACTTTCAAATCTTCCAACTTCGAAAACTTGTGCCGAAACCGATCAAATCAACCCGGAACGACGCCAAATTTTGCAGACAAGTCCAAAATGACATAACGGGGTTGCTATTACTTTCAGAATTGCATTCCGCCCCCGATATCACAAAAGCCAATTATGGGTCAAACTTCTCCATTTTCCAAACTTCAACTTTTCCAACTTTCGCCGAAATACCTCAAATTACCCTACAGACCTCCAAATTCGAATCCGGACGCGCCCCTAAGTCTAAAATCACCATACGAAGCTGTTGGGATCATTCAAAACCCATTCCGGATCCGTTTACTCAAAAGTCTAATTCTGGTCAAATTCTCACCGCTTGAGCTTCCAAAATTAGAATCCTTCTTCCAATTCGACTCTGAATCCTCCCGTAACTGAATTCAACCATGTACGAAAGTCGATATACATAATATGAAGCTTGTCAAGAACTTATGCCGCTTATCGGAACTGAAATTCTCAAAATGACCGGCAGGGTCGTTATAATTATTCGATGTCCAGAGGTCAAACGCAATGACCTCTAGACATTAGGGTTTGACCAGCGGTCTGATGGCTTTAACGGTCGACTCTTCCTCTCCTCATGCCCAGGTAAATCCTACATTGCTTTTCCACTCTTTCACTTCTGTTTTTCACCTCTATTGCTATCATCATCCGTGCAATCATCACTCTCCACTATCGGTGTGGAATCAATCAGAACCCTAAGATTTGAATGCCACTGTAAATAGAGAATTCAATGTCCTCACCTAATACACACCTAATACAATCACAAACACTAAGACATACATAAAAATACGAAGAAGAGCATTAAATTCGAGACTTTATGCTAAGTTTGATTTCCCAGTAGTAGTTATTTAATTTCCTCTTTTCTTCCTTTGATTCTGCTTGAGTTCAATCTACTGTGAGTTAATTGTTGTAGGTTTGGAGATCTTAGATGGCTGTTAGCATTAACTTGGTTTGCTACTCCACAAATGGTCAATGTACACTACCTGTTTTTATGCCGTTTACACTAATAATCACCTGCCGAGCATGCTAGTGTATGGATTTCACTATGTCGTTATTCATGTTATTCTATTTCTTCTAAGAATAATGATATTTCCTAGTAGTTATGTTTCTTTGTGTTGATATTTGATCTGTGATGATTATTGAACCGTAATTCTCGTGGTTTGGTTAGTTAAGGTGATGCTGCAATATCTTTATGAAAAAATCCTATTAAGTATACATGATTAAATAGGCTAAACCTTATGTTAATAATATTATGTCTGATTCATCCCTAGAAATCAGAAGGTAATAATCATATAGACATTGTCATGTCTGCTACGTCAATTAAATCATTGTTCTGGAACTCTTTTCTGATATTCTGTTAAGACTTCATATCTTCAGTAACATTTTGCCTTGATCTTCATGACCATAAAGATGTATTATTTTGTCTTGTTCCATTGAATGATTCTTATTCTATCTCATGCCTTGTCTTCAATCTATCTGCTTTGATGATCATAGCTGATAAATCATATTATTAATGCCATGTATGTTCTAAACATCTCATGTATGTCTATCGTTGTGGTTTAAAGTCATGTGATGAACTTGTTGGCATAGCCCATCAACCCTTCTCTCTCACTATATCTTGATCAGCCATGTCATCACTTGTTTCCTCATGGTTGTTTGAACCCTGTGGTGCAGCTGTTTGACTTTTGTGCTTGTACCCTTACTTATCATGCTGCTTCTGTTAGTCCAATATTGATCATGAACCTTCATATGCCCCCTAGTTGAGAAAATTTCATGTATTAACTACCATGCTTCCTGTTGAGAACTTCTCTTGTCAGTTTGAGTGTTATTTACCTTAATAACCTAGTAATTTGAGTGAATGATGCTGAATATAAGATCTAAATTGGGAATTCTGTTAGCAAAATTACTCACATGTTTAAGTAAATTGGTTGAGATCTATTTACACTATTATAACCGACTAAAAATGAAAGACTCTACCTGTTGTGTCATGTTTGTTTGACATCACTGTTTATAAATAATTTAATCATGAATATGAAGTTATTTGTCTCTGGCAATTTAAAAACCTGATAGAAAGTACGCTCACAACTAGACCTCATGATATTAGGTTTAAACAGGCTAAAACCAACTCTGCTATTCACATTTGTGTATCTGTTAGTTGATGTTATCTTTGGTAAATCTGAACAAGGTTGTGAGCATAAGCAATTAGTGAATTAGGGCCGCTTGTGCGAAGGTGTGTGCATAGAAGCGTGTCCGCAGATGCTGGTTGATGATAGGCTATAATTGTGTATTTTAGTCGCTTATTACACTCACATTTACTGCACTTTAATTGAGTTTGAGTTTTAATCGCTAGTGTCTTGCACTAATTGTGTGTTTTATGCCTTGTAGGAGTGATTCCAAGCTATGTAGATGTTATGGAATGAATTCAAGTAATTTGGAGTTTTGAAGTCTGAGTAAAAGCTCAAGAAATTAAGTCGGGATCGTGTTCGTGAGTCAATGGATGATAGTTAGAACAAACGAAGAATAGAGTTGGCATATTGCGCACTGTCTAGTAAAATGCACATAACTTTTTGCTCAGAACTCCATTTGGGTTCCACAATATATGGTTGGAAAGCTAACTCAGCTACACCTTTTATGTTTTACGTTTATCCAAATTCCAAACGGAACAGGGTAAAAACGCGGTCGAACCCACGATTGCGGACCTGGTCGCGGACTGAGGCAGTGCACTTGTTAATATGCGCGGCCACTAGCGCGCCCGAACTAGTCCAGGCCTGAAAACATGTCCTTTTTTCACATTGGAGAAGATATAATTGTTTGGGCCCAACCTTACACGGTATATATACATGGAAAAATGGTATTTTGAGCAGGTGTGACAGATTTGAGACACAGATTCGACCTAAGGAGGCAATGACACAATAGGAGCAAGGCAGGGAATTCTTCTACGAGTGTTTCCTTCCTATTTCCTATTTTTTATTGTTGGTTATGACTTTTAGAATTGTAGTTTTACATACTATTATGAATAGCTAATTTGTTATCTAGGGTTTTAATGAAACCTTTGTAGGATAAATTTTTGTTATGTTTTTATATAATTGAGCAGTAGTATTTTCTCTATTTGTTCAACTATATATTCTTGTGGTTGATTAATAAATTACTCAGGAGAGAGTGCATATTTAGGTAGTTGTTGTACAACATCACTCCCGACGTATGTAAGGAATCAATAACCAAGGGTTTAAAGGTGGGATTAGAAATAACGAAACCTTGGGTGTGATCTAGGTGAGATGTAATTAAAGTTAGCTAGCGTAACTCGGGAGGGTATGTCTAGTAATTTGTTGTAATTACTCGGGAGAGAATTGCAACACGCAGAGCGCTCATGATCAGTAGAGAATACTTAGGCGAGATTATAGAAGACATAGCGAGAAGGATTCAGACAATTGGGGAAATCATAACTCAAGACCTCCTTAATCTTTTCTCCAACCTATAGTATCTTTAGTGTTAATTTATTATTTTAATTTGTTAGTTAGTTAGTTAAACACAAGAATCTTAATATCTATAAGTTAGGAATTGTTTAAGCTTGTATTCTTGGTGATAATGAACAACTTTAGCTAAGCCTTAGTTCTCTGTGGGATTCGACTCCGGACTTGTTAAACGGATTATATTTGCAATGAATGCTTTGTCCTTTTTATAAGGCATAGTTGGGCGTGATCAATTTTGGCGCCGTTTTTGGAGAACTAACGGTGTAGTTGTAGGTGTACATATTACTAGGTTTCAAGTTTGAACTTTTATTTTATCTTTTAGTATTTGATTTTTTTTTAGTTTTATTTGTTTATTTGAGAAACATGGCATCATGGAAATATGAGAATTTGGATGTTGGTCATTATACTTTTAATCATCCTTTTGCATATTGTGAAGGAAACCACCTAGGGCAAAATTATCAAAATATTTTTGAGAGTGAGTTTTGTGCACCAACTCAATCTTATATGTGGAATGTGTGTGATACGTGTGCTGCTCAGGATGGTGACTTTCATGGATGTGCTTATAGTTCTTATCTTCCCCCAGCCCCTTACTTTGATGGTTCTTCTTTTTGTTGTGAAGTTAATAGACACAAAAAACCCAGGGATGATGATCGAAAAGAGGTCGAAGATATGTTAAAGTGTTGCATGGAACTATATGATAAGAGACCACGGCAGATACAAAGGCAAGAGGCAACTATTCACAATTTGGAGGCTCGAGTGAATAAATTAATTGAACCTTATAAAGCACAACAAGTTGATATTGTGGATAGTAGCCAATATGAGCATGAATTGGCTGTTGAAATTGCCATTATAATGGAGAATTTAAAAAAAATATAAGGATGAACTAGAGGAGAAGGCCAGAGTAGAATACCAACAATCATTCAAACTAGATTTTGAGGATGTCGATGTCGTAGAAGAGATACTATAGTCAACCAAGGATATTAAGGATACATATTTAGTTGACTCTAGTGTCATTAGTGTTAAGGATGTTGACAATCCCAATGTTTGTGTAGTTGAGCACATTGGTCCACAATCCAAGCATTTTTCCACATTGTGTATGGATGATGATATGGGAATAGAGTCGTCTAATCCACTTGAGGAGTTAATGAATAAGGAACAAGGTGCCTACATTCTGGAATTCTTCTTGCCAGAAAGTTGGGAATACACATCTCATCTAAAGGCCAAGAAGTGCAGAATACTACATTGTTTTGGTGGGCTAGTCAGATTCATTCTACCACCCCAGGAGCATGATCACAAAGCAGAATCAAAATTTGGGGTCCAATTCATAAGTTCGAAGCGGAGGCAAAAAGTGATTCATATCGTGCCGCGACGCTAAATCAAGTACTTGTTGGGAGGCAACCCAACTTTACTACTGTCTTTTATTTTTTTAATTATTATTTTAATTGTATTATTTTTGTAGTATCGATTTTTGATTTTCTAGGAGCATGGAAAGCAAAGCTATTGGAAGGATGCAACAGAAAACTAGATGGTTGGAACTAAGTGTGAGGTACCCGCACAAAGAACCAAGCCTGGGAGAAGTCTAAGTACCCCATGAGTTGTTAGTGCTTCGGCCTTTGGCCTACCAAGGAGTTTCTTTTACCTTCTTATTAGTATGGTGTACATTGGGGGCAATGCACAATTTGGGGTTACGAGATTTTCTGGGTGACTTTCTATGCTATTTTAGTTATGTTAGTTTAATTGAAAATTTTTTTAAATATAAAAGATTGGACTTTTCCCGACGATGGATCTGTTAGACAATTTTCTTGAGGGATTTAAGTGTAAAGAAATAAAAGTTTTTTTTGTTAGGTAGTGTAGCTATTCCTCTTTGGTTTTTCTTTATGCCGCGGTTGTTTTCCAAGGGTTTTATCTGAACTGGGTGTATTTAGTCTTTTTTTTTTAGGAGTAGGAGCCATTGTGTTGTGTTTTGAATTGAAGCAATATTTCTTGACTTTGTTATGCCTTGAGAATAGTGAGTACTTTGGCTGTGATGCTTAGGTTCAGTTTTTTACTCTAGTATAAGTACCTTAATTGTGTGTTCTTAACTTTGCTTAACTGCTTTGACTAGAGTGTCTTGGTGAAACCAATCCTGAGTGAGTCATGTGCCATGTGCGTGTGAGGTTTGTTGTTATTCTGTGCATTGCATTTGATGCCTAGAACTTGCCCCATGTGTTTGCAAAGAGAAATAGTAGTTTTGTTCAGTCTTGGAAGTGATATAGGCGTTTCTTTGTTGAGCCAGATATGTGTATTTTATCCGCCTAATTGTTACGCATCGTAGTTAACCCATTTGAGCCTGTAATCCTTTTTCTTTGGCAACCGCGTTACAAGCCTTACCCATTTGTTTGAATTAACCATCTATTTGAACCATTGTAACCTCCGATGAGCACTTGAATTGTTTATGAACTGTGTAAAAGTTAAAGTGTGGGGTGGCTGGTTTGGCTTTTGAGTGGAACTAATGAAATAAGGAGAAAGGTGCACTGTTTTGAACAAGTAAGAGCCACTTGAATTGAAAAACATATATAGTTGTATTGTTGTGAAAAAAAAATTCCTTGATAACTGGTGACTCGTGATGTAATTGTGCTTGTGCTTAAAAAAGTATGGGTAAAATACATTGATGTGAAGGTGGAGTTTGGTTTGACATAAGTATGAGATTTGTATATTAAAGTATATGTATTAAAATGCTTAGGGAGGTGTAGTCACTCTTATATCTAAATGTATCCTACCAGTTCCGCAGCCTACATTACAACCAAATAAAGTACTACTTGATCCTAAACTGAACGAGCTCGATTAGTAGAGTAATACACTACGAGCAAGCCTATGGTGCATCTTTTGTGGCATATGAATGTTATTTCCGAGAGTGAGTAAATTTTTTTCTATCTTGTGTTCCTAAGTGCTCTTAAATTTTATTGTGTGGAACTACTCTCTTTTGTTGTATGAGGGAACTTGAT
This sequence comes from Nicotiana glauca, assembly GCA_026770625.1. NCBI lineage: Eukaryota > Viridiplantae > Streptophyta > Magnoliopsida > Solanales > Solanaceae > Nicotiana > Nicotiana glauca. The sequence goes on along the minus strand of MU738681.1, from coordinate 13,354 downwards.
TTAGGAACGAAAGGTAATATCAGTGATCTTTATGTTAGAGTAAGTGGGTGAGTTGTTAATAATGTGTGGTACTTGTGAGTCAAATCTTGAGGTGAAGATGTTACGCTTTTATGTTCAATCTATTTTAAATATTCTTGGTGTGATGAGTTAGGAGAATTGTTTAAAAAAAAGGTAGTGTCTATATAAAGTGTAGTTTGATTGCTCAAGGACGAGCATTGGTTTAAGTGTGGGGTGTCGATGATAGGCTATAATTGCATATTTTAGTCGCTTGTTACACTCAAATTTACTACACTTTAATTGAGTTTGAGCTTTAATCGCTAGTGTCTTGCACTAATTGTGTGTTTTATGCCTTGTAGGAGTGATTCCCAGCTATGTCAATGTTATGGAATGAATTCAAGTTATTTGGAGCTTTGAAGTCTGAGTAAAAACTCAAGGAATTAAGCCCGTATCGTGTCCGGGAGTCAACGGATAATAGTTAGAACAAACGAAGAATCGAGTAGGTATATTGCACACTGTCTAGTAAAATGCACATAACTTTTTTCTCAGATCTCTATTTGGGTGACACAATATATGGTTGAAAAGCTAACCCAAAGGGATACAACTTTTATGTTTTACGTTTTTCCAATTTCCAAATGGAACAGGGTGAGAAACGCAGTCGAAACTGCGATCGCGGACTGAGGCAGTGCACTTGTTAATATGTGCGGCCACCAGCGCGGTAACTAGTACGCCCGTGCTAGTCCAGGACTGGAAATGCGTCCTTTTTCACATTGGAGAAGGTATAATTCTTTGGACCAAACCATACTTGGTATATATACATGGGAAAATGGTATTTTGAGCAGGTGGGACAGATTTGAGACATAGATTCGACCTAAGGAGGCAGAGACACAATAGGAGCAAGGCGGGGAATTCTTCTACGAGTTTTTCCTTCCTCTTCCTATTTTTCATTGTTGGTTATGACTTTTAGTATTGTAGTTTTACATACTATTATGAATAGCTAATTTGTTATCTAGGGTTTTGATAGGACCTTTTGTAGGATAAATTCTTGTTATATTTTTATATAATTGAGCCGTAGTATTTTCTCTATTTGTTCAACTATATATTCTTGTAGTTGATTGAAGGGCCCTCAATTAGCTGTGCCTATTTAGTATGTATTACTTAGTGCATGTTTAGGTACTTGTTGAACAACATCACTTCCGACGTATGTGAGGAATCAATAACCAAGGGTTTAAATATGAGATTAGGGATAACGAAAGCCTTGGGTGCAATCTAAGTGAGCTATAATTAAAGTCAGCTAGCGTAACTCGGTAGAGTATATCTAGTAAATTATCGTAGTTACCTGGGAGAGAATTGCAACACGCAGAGCGCTCATGATCGATAGAGAATACTTAGGCAAAATTATAGAAGGCATAGCGGGAAGGATTCCGACAATTGGGTAATCTTAATATCTATAAGTTAGTAATTGTTCAAGCTTGTATCCTTGGTGATAGTGAATAACTATAGCTAAGCCTTAGTTCTCTGTAGGATTCGACTCCGGACTTGTAAATCGGATTATATTTGCAACGAGCTCTTTTTTCTTTTTATAAGGCATAGTTGGGCGTGATCAATGGTATGTCCTGCAAAAGTGATTGGTTGGCTGGTTTAGTGCATCTCGCATCTGCAAGGGTTTTTCCACAAATGCGACATCGCAAAGCAGTCAGTTTGTCCGCAAATGCAGAAATCGCCGGGCAGACCACTTAAGTTGTATATTTCAGGATTTTTAGCTAATTATCTAATATTTTGAACCCTAGACTTGAAGACATGCGATTTTTGGCTTGAATATTTGCACACTAGGCCTTGGGGTTAAGTGCTTTTTACATATTTTTTATATTATTTCAATAATCTACATGGATTAATAACACCCAAAATATGAAATCTTAAGTTAAATTTAGAGGATTTTTCTTACAACTTTAAAGAGTAAAAATTAAGGTTTTGAGCTATGATTTGAACTTGGATTTTAAGATAAAAATTATATTTAGACTCGTGGAATTATGGGTAGTCAATATCACCCCCTGACTCTGGGTTTTGGCCACTTGGGCTTAACGATCCTGACGATCGTTTTGAGTTTTTAGCTCCGATCCCCTATTTATTGCCTTCTCTATGTTATGTTGTGGTTATGTGGCTTGCTGGGTGGTTGGTTTTGGTTTCAAGTGAGTTTCGGAGTGGTTGGGATACTTAATCCCAATGTTGGAAGCTTAAGTTGAAAGAGTTGGCCCGTGCTTGAATTTTGTGTAAACGACTCTAAAATGGAGTTTTGATCATTCTTATAGCTTTGTATGGTTATTTAGGACTTAGGCTTATGTCCGAATGTTGTTTTGGATGTCCATAGGTCATTTTGGCTTGAATTGGTGAAAGTTAAAAAGTTGAAGGTTTGGAAGATTGAGAAGTTTGACCGGGGGTTGATTTTATTGATATCGGGTCTGTATTTCAATTTGGAAGTTGGAATAGGTACATTGTGTCATATATGACTTTTGTGCAAAATTCAAGGTTATTCGGAGTTGGTTTGGTATGTTTCGGCGTTAGTTTTAGAAGTTGGAAGTTCATTAGTTTATTAGGCTTGAATCGCTGTGCGATTTGTGGATTTGGTGTTGTTTGATGTGATTTGAGGCTTCAATTGAGTTTGTATCGTGTTTTAGGACTTTTTGGTATTTTCGGACGGGTCCCAAGGGCCCCGGGTACCCGGGTGTGTTTCAGATTGAGTTTGAACCATTTATGCAAGTATTGGGATTGCTGGTTTTCTGTGCTTCTGGTTTTCTTCATTGTGTTCGCGAAGATTTGATTGCGATCGCGTAGGGTCTTTGTTGGCAGATGGAAAATTTCTCTTCGCGATCACATAATGAGGATGCATCTGCGTAAGGTTTGAATGTTGTGCATTGCGAATGCTCGTAATGTATCGCGATCACGTAGAAGGAAGGTAAGACTGTGCTGAGGCATACGTTGGTAATCGCGTCCGCGCAGAGATGTGCGCGATTGCGTAACCTAAATATTAGTGGTCTACGCATTCATGACTGTAGTCTCGCGATTGCGTAAGAGGATTTTTGAGCTTAGGAAACTGTTCTCCGCGATCACGTGTATTTTTCCGCAATTGCATAGAATAAGAACTAGGCAACAATTATTTAGTTTCCAAATTGAGGGTTGGAGTTATTTTTTATCTTTTGAGTTAGTGACCTCGGCATTGGGCAATTTTGGAAGAGATTTTCTAGGAATTGATCGAGGTAAGTGATCTTGACTCGGATTTGACTATTATACATGAATCCATCATTTTTTTATCATTTAATTAGTGTTTTGAGTTGGAAAATTGGGAAATTTTGTGAAAACTTCCTAAGCTATATTTTGATGATTTGAAGCTTGATTTGAGGTCGGAATGTAATAGTTTTAGTATGGTTGGACTCGTTATTGAATGGTTTTTCAAAATTTTGTAAGTTTGGTAAGGTTTCAAGATGCGGGCTCGGAGTTGACTTTTTGATTTTCTTTAAAGAATGCAACTTTATTATCCGGAATAGTTTCCTATGGTTTGTATTTATGGTATAAAGTTATTTTGGCTAGATGCGAGCCGTTCAGAGTTGGATATTTGCAGAAAAGGCGTATTAGTTGATTGAGTTGGCTTGTTTGAGGTAAGTATCTTACCTAACTTTATGTGGGGGAATGACCCCTTAGGATTTTGGTTGGTTTTGCTATTTTTGATACGTGAAAGCCATGTGCGCAAGGTGACGAGTGGGTACACGAGCTATATGTGGTATGTGACCAATTTGGGCTATTTGGACTTTTTTCATGCGTTTGTCGAGCCCATTTTTCTTGCAAAATCGGGTTTCGACACGTGAAAACTCTTTTAAGGAAGGTGTTAAAGAGAGAGTCCCCACCTAGCGGGTTTGAGGTGCGTTAGGGCACCTATTTGCAAATAACTCTATTTTAACTAGTCAACGTCACCAAAGATCGGGTAAGGGATCAAATTACCTCGAAGAGAAGGTGTTAGGCACTATTCGAGGTCCACAACTGTGGGTCCTGGCCAACTCGAATTATATGAATTAGTCAAGCAAACAAAGAAAAAGGAAGCAAGGAGTTTGGGAAAATTCATTATTAAAAGACTTTGAGTAAACACAAATAATTGATTTAAAGACAAGATTTGGGGGCGGGGGGGTCCTAAGTTTTTTAGCCTAAATGATCACCTCGTGCACATAAATAATACTTCGTAACTCTCTTGAGATGGGGTGTTACTCGTATTATTCAGCGAGCACATACTATCATCTCCTGCTGCCCGGTTACTATTTTTAAGATTTTACCTAAGCACACTAGTTGATTCTAAACCGTGCCTTATTGCGTGCACTACCCGTCCCATTCCTATGGCCCAGGAGGCTTTGAACCTCTATTTTGGGTGGTTCTAGACTCTACCTAGGTTTCTCAAAAATGACGAATCTAAGCGACATCCAAAACATGTAGGACTACACATAAGGGGCAACAAATGGCTCAAATTAGCCTCCACATGTAAACAACGAATGCAACGCTAACAGGTTTGTAATGAGGCTGTTGACGATTTTAGAATAAAGTCTTTATATCCTATAGTTATGACCTCTTTGTGATTCTGAATTTTAAACGTACATGCAGTGTTGTTGTCTTAACACGAAAAATTTGCATATTACAAGTATTACAAATCCTAGATGCATGCTTTCTAATTTGTTAGTAAAATAAGGCAGTGAGACAGTTTGATAGTTTAGTTACCAGCGATTTATCAACATATTTCTAGGCGAGAAATAGAGTCCTATAGGCAAGATATCTAAGAATTGGCAATTGAAATTTTTTTTCTATCCTTTTATTCATGCAACCATGCTTTCTAGGCAAATAATAATAGTAATAGCAGATAACTTGATTATATTCCTATAGGTATGATATCTATGTGAATATCGTAAAGAGAAGTTATTTATGACTCAATATCATCCTATAGGCATGATATCTAACATGAAGCAGTTTGAATAAATAATTAGTGTATTGTAGTATAATAGGTGTCGATGTCCCCTTTTTCTCACGAAATAGGGTTTATGACATTTGGGAGAACAACTCGTTTCCTTTTGGGAATTGGATTTGAATTGAAGAGTCTCCACCTAATGATTAAGTACATTAAGACACTAAGAAGAACTTTGATTCAGAAAACAAGATATTGGGTAAGGGCTTGAAATTATCCCGAGGGGAAGGTGTTAGGAACCCCTCGAGATCCACTAGTGTGGTTCCCGGTCATATTATAATTGTGACTTTAAGTGAAAACAAGTAGACAAGAAAGAATTACAAATACGAGGGGGTTTTCACATAATGGTTGCAAGAAATTGAAATTAACAGAAGTTGAAGAAGCTGGAATTTGAGAAAAGCAATACTGAATTTCTGAATAAAATAAACCAGTAAAGGGAAGGGGTTTTCACATAATTGTGGTAAGTAATTGAAATTAAAAGAAGCTGAAGTTTGAGGAAAGAAGTTTTTGAAATAAAATGAACAAGTAAAGGCAGGGGGTCCCAGGTTTATAAATAATATGGATCACTCCACACAACACCCAGTAACCGTTTATACACGTGGTGTTATAGCGTGGTCATCATATCCGTATCTACCATTTCCTACCCCGTTAAGGTATTAAAGCACGGAATAGTCTCGTTTCTTATGGCAAGCTATTACTCGCCCCAATTCTATCAATCCTGGAGGTATTTGGGACTACTAATCCTAAAGGGTATGAGGTTTTATAGTTTCAAAGGACAAAATTCTAGGGCGACAATCAAAACACATATGTAACAAATATGGGGGAGAAACACACAATAGATAGAAAGGGCTCAAACAAACCTACTTAAAAGCAAAGAGAAGCATATAGTTTAGCACGTGTTTACACGTACTAATTAGGGTCTGTTTAAATTTAAAAGTTGTGGCAGACTGATCTAGTACATATTTCAGATAAGAAGCCCAAATCAGGCCTGCATGCTGGTTGTAGTTAAAAAAAAGTCTGATTCAATTTATAAGTTATCATATGGCTTGCCTAAGAGTTAAACGAAAACCTATAGGCATGATATCTATCAGTTTCAGAAAAGAAGTATGCTGATTTAGGAAAAGAAGCCGTCAATTACAGGAGTGTAAATTTTGTAGTCGTTATTATTACTACTGATTTTGGACTTATAAGCGAATAAACGATTCAGATTTAGTTGATAGCTCCTATAGGCATGCTCTCTTGGTGCTATTGATTTTAAAACATTTTACCGATCGAAACAAGAGTGCAGAAGTCCTATAGGCATGGTATCTAAATGTTGTTAGTTATTTAAACCTATAAACAAATTTGCCTAGTGATAGATACAAATGCAAAAATTCAGGAAGTCCTATAGGCATATTATCTATATGATGTCCAGCATTTCAGAGATGAATCATAGACATGGCCTCAATATAATGCAAAAGTGCAGAAGCCTATAGACATGGTCTCTAAATGAGATGCAAAAGTGCAGAAAACCTATAGACATGGTCTCTATAAAATGCAAAAGTGCAAAAACCTATAGACATGGTCTCTATATGAGATGCAAAAATGCAGAAAACCTATAGCCATGGTCTCTATAAAATGCAGAAGTGAAAGTTGAAAACAGGATGCATGAGTGCAGAAATGTAAATATTCCCTATGAACATAATATCTACCCATTTTGCATAAATGATTGACCCTCCCATGTTCACTAACAACCCCAATAGTTATTACAAATTATTACAACCCAGAATGAATAAGAAAAGGTAAAATTACATCAGCGACCTAAAATTTTACAACCAAGGAGAACTTGATTTAGGTTTCTTGCCTAAACCATGAAGTAAACCAACTCCAAAGATCAAAATCCAAAGCCTTTCTCATTTGGGATGTGTCAGAGTTCCCTAAGAGCCTCATGGACTCCGGGAAGTGCTCACACCCAAATACATTGCAAGATTGAGTCGTAGTGCAGTGTGGAAGAGACAGCCCTCAAGTGTCCAAGTTCAGAGGGAGCTCAAGGTCCCAAGGCAAGGCTCATAGGAGGGGGGCAGAACTTAGAAACTAGGAATGAGTGTAAGTGCATAGAGGGAATTTTGAAAGGGGAACAGGGGTGTGTCAAAGACAGGATAGTGGTCATATCTAACAATAGAAAATGCTCGCACACCCCACTAGCTCGTTAGAACACATTGTTTTGGGAGTTAGGATCCCCTAAGGGATCAAGTCCAGACATGAACAATAACTAGAAGGTTGCCATATTCTGAACTACAACTCAAAACACATAGAGAGGGACAGGGGTGCAAGGATTCACATCAGAAACAGATGAAAGGAAATTAATATGCTAGTTGACATTTAACTCCACATAAACAGTAAATAGGCATGGAGATAAAGATATAAGTAAACACGTTGGGATGATGCTGAAACCAAAACTAGGACATACCAGTCTCAAAGAAACAAGAGGAGGAAGCAGTAGTCTTGTAAAGCCAAACTGCAAGCAAGTAGTCAGAACACTATGATTTTCGCTTTTGATAAAAAAACCCAACCAAATCACGTCTGAATGACCTGCAATTTTGCACACACATCTGAAATGACATAAAGAAGCTACTGCAACTCTCGAAATTCCATTCCGACCACTATAACTATGAGATTGTAAGTGTCTCAAGTGTGTAATGTGTGTAAAAAGTGTTGAATTGAAATTTGTTTGATCGTATTGACCATGTGTAATGTGTTAAAAAAGGTCATGTATTTATAGTGTAGAAAGCAACAAGAAAATAGGTAAGAAAATAGTTTGAAAATTTCACAATGTTTCCCTTTAATTAATGGATTCTGATTTCAAACGGATAAAAATAATTAAGGAAATAGATTGATCAAAACCTTTTCCAAAGCAGTACAAGAAGGGTAAATACAAAGAGATTTATTTAAGAAAAAAGTCTAGTACGGTTTGTGCAAATAAGGAAAGGAAATCAATTAACAGCCAGTAAATCACAAGGTCTGAATTTGGTATGGATGAATCCAGTCAAAAAAAGGTGAAGAAAGGTTTACTTAAGGAAAATCACTAACAATCAATCAAACCTAAAAAAAAAGATTTTGAATCAATCATAAGTTGGAAAACCTTTTTGGAAGAAAGAATCCATCACAAATATAAAAGCATACAGTCACTCTTAAGCATGAAGAACTATCATGCTAAATAGTGTAAGGTTCTAGCATAGAAGAATTTAAAAGTCCAGAGTCGTAAACAAAGAAATTCAAACTTAGCTCATAGACTCAGAATGAGTCTAAAAGAGTCAAGGGTTCGAAATTGAACCCCAGTTCAAACACCTGACCAAACTTTGTCAAAAAACCCCCAAATTCTAGGGTTTCCACTTCGAATCAGATACAGAGACGAGGAGGCAAGTAGTTGAAACAGGCTCAGAGACTCATGAAAAAAAAAACATATACCATAGCAAATTCAAAACAGCAGAGTGAAGAAACTAATTTGAAGCATAGTGAGAGTAGAAGGAACATGTTTAAGAAAAACCTGGGACTTAAACAAGTTCAGAAGAGGAAAGAGATAGTATAACACTTAAGAAAACAGTAGAAGAAACATGTTTAAAGGGAACTCAAACAAGGTCCAGAAGAAGGCAAAAAATAACTAAAAACTTAATAGAAAATATATTAGAGGAACACAAGGAATATCGGAAAAGCCTAGCAAAAGAACACATAGGGAACCATAGCAAGATAAACATGTGAGAGCATGGTATAGAAACGCAGTAGGAAGATGAAATATAGAAAGCACAGAAGAACATGTATAGTAGTAAGAAAGCATAAGAAAGCAGTAGCAGCACATGCGTGGTAAAAGGACATAAAAATATAAGCACAGTGGAGACAACTACACACATAGAAAGAGAAAGAAAAGTCGGAGAAACATTTTAAACTTTTAAAAAACCCTAAATCGGAAAGAAGTATTTTTTGAAAGAAAAATTGGTGAAAATGTTTAAAGACTCAAGTAGAGCACGGTGTAGAACAGATCTAAGAAAAAAAATCAAAGAAAACATCGAATAGCTAGGGTTTCAGAGGAACCCTAAAATGAGAAAGGCTTGGAAAAAGTCCGATCTGAGTCAGATAAGTCAGAGATAGGCTCAAAATGCTTGGATACGACGGAGCAAGGCCAGAGAGACGATAGAACTTTGAATTGGAGAAGATCTGAATAGACACCATCGTGGTCAGACCTCGAGACTTCGAACACCAAGTGTTTAAGAGTAGAGATAGATGGGTTCAGGCCATCCATGGCTGGAGAGTCCATGGATTCTGGTGAGTTGTGGTTGAAGATGGTGAGAGAGGCTAGGGTTTCAAGAACCTTCGAGAGAGTTTGAGAGACAAAGGGGTTTCAAGGCGGCGTCTCTAGAGGAAAATGAATTAGGGTTGGGGTTTAGGTGAATTAAAATGGTAAGGGAAAATCGTGGTCGTTGATCAGATTGATCAACGACCTGGATTAAGAGGGGTTTGGGATGGGTAGTTTTAAATGGGTTAAGGGTTGGGTTAAATGAAATTGGGTACGAAATTGGGTCAATTAGGGGAACCAATTTTGGCTATAATTGAAATAAAATGAGGCCAGATTTTAAATAGCAAGTTTTCCCTTTTTATTTTACAAAAATAGTGAAAATGACTTTGAAAAAAAATTTAAGGTACTGAGTCAATTAATAATATTTAAATATTAATTTAAAAATATTGGAACCAATTTCATAATTATAAAATGCTATTAATTCTTAAAATAGGCTAAAATTGTAATTATATGCAATTTAGCTTTTAAAATACCAAAGAAATTTTAAAAAATGTATAAAAATTACCCTAGCTATATTTTGGTATAAATATGAGAATAAAATAAGTTATTCACCAAAATGATAATTTTGGGAATAATTGTTGGTTTTTGTACTGCTAAAATGGGCAATGGATTGATTTAAAAATCCGTTAAAAATTAGGGGAAAAAAATACTAAATGATGGGCATACTTATATATTCTATTTTTAAAAGTATTTGCATGTAAAAAATACATAGGAAAAAATTGGGTATCAACAACTGCCCCTCTTTACCCGGAAAGGATTAAAGAGTTATCGGGTAAAGATATGATGGCCAATTTTGACCGAACGAAACGGTTTGAAGAATTTGACCGTGCTCTGGTTTCTGAGCTGCCCATATACCCTTGGTCTTACAGGATAGGCCATATGTAGTTCAGGATCCGTCGACGGAGTATGTCGGTGGAGGTTTTCCAAGAACGGACGCGATACTTAGGTTGGGACAGATGGTTAGAGTCTAATAGGGCTGCGAGAACTGAAGCAGGATTGCTCCTACAGAGATGGCCGTTGCTAGCCGGTTTACCTACAAATAAGAAATACAAGCACATATTGTGCATAGATTTAAACATGATGCAAGTTTCCGTCGGACCATGAATGTTGTCTTTGGACGGTTAAATTGACGTCCTTAGACCACGACGTCCTGTGCCATGAAGCATATAATAAAGGATTCACAGGCTATGAAATGATGCTCTCGGGCTATGAGAATGATGCCTCCGAGCGATGATGACTTTGAATAATGATATTCAAGAGATAAAAGGGGTCATCGGGCCATAGCATGGCATTCTCAGGCTATGAAGATGGTGCCTCGGAACAATGACACCCTTGGACAACTTGGCGATCTTTCAGCCCATGAAATGCAATAGGTGGCGATATTTCAACCCATGAAAGCATATATAAAGTGGCAATCTTTCAGCCGATGCAAGACGTAAAAATAAAGGTGGCGATATTTCAGCCGATGCAAGACATAAATAGAGGTGGCGATATTTCAGCCGATGCAAGACATAAATAAAGGTGGAGATATTTCAGCCGATGTAAGACATAATAAAGGTGGCGATATTTCAGCCATGCAAGATGTAGATGAAGGCGGCGATATTTCAGCTATGCAAGACATAAATAAAGGTGGCGCTATTTCAGCCGATGCAAGACATAAATAAAGGTGGTGATATTTTAGCCATGCAGGAAGCAAAATAAAGAGGCGATATTTCAGCCATGCAGGTGGAGATAGGGTTTAGTCTTGAAAGGCAGAATGGTAGCCTTATACAATGAAGAAAATGCAGATGGAGGTAGAGCTTAACCTCGGAAGGCAGAATAGTAGCCTTATGCAAGAGATGACAGACGAATAGTAATAACAACTCTTAGCTGATAGCTGGTAGCTGATTATGATACTGCGAATGCTGGGGATATTGTATGCGGACGGCAAATGTGAAGAGGTGTAACGGTTCTGAGAGTTATATTCCTGGATAGTATTATTGCATAATATATTTGATGATTTTGTGACTTAGGCCCCTGCATCCAAAGAAAAATCTTGTGTTTGTAAAGAGGAAAGGTCAGTTTGTGTCCCCGCTGACTCTGCTTGACCTGCTCGACTCTGATCTGATGACACGGTGTGAGCACGTGATTTTTGCCCTACATGAAAATAACTCCTAAAAAATAGACCAAAATAATTTTAATTGATTTTTAGGTGTTTCTCTTTATTTAGTTGAATCTCATGCATTTTTAATATTTTTAAAATCATAAAAAAAAAGTGTCACATTTTAATTTCATGCCACCTTAGGTTTAATTTGCATTTAGGAATTAATTACATTGAGTTAATTGTGCTATTAATCAAAAAAACACAAAAAATGATCATTTTTACATAGTTATATAATTAGCTTAATTTTACAATTTGAATTAATTTAGAAATTTAGTTTAGCTTTTTAAAGAAAGAAAAGAACAACAAAAAGAAGAGGAAAGTGAAAAGGCTTGGTCTTAAATTCAAATTGGCCAAACATTTGAGAAGCCCAAAATATTTTTCCCCCAAAACTACCCCCTACACACAAGACCCATCACATTAAATACACACACAAAAAATATACAAAAAAAAAGAGGAGGCGGTAGATCCAAGATCGAGCACCCATTTTTATTTCATTGCTTCTCCTTCATTTTCGAATAAAAAATCAGGAGCTACCCCTTTCAAAAATATAGAGAAATGGCGCCAGCTTCTTCTTCTGAACACCACTCTCACACACACATATCACTTCTCTGATCTCATTCACACAATCTACACATTAGAAGCATAGAAAATCTGGAATCAAATCCAGAACTGAAAATTCAAAAAGATCTGCCGCTGTAATACCAAGAGAACACCACCCCTATTCGTTCTCTTCTTCTTAAGTAACTACCAACGTCGTTCCCACCACCAAACGACCACCCCTGTGACCTGGCGTCATTGTTTTCTGTCCAAACGACCCTCACAAACACGCACGGAAATGAGGAGGAGTGGGAAATGAGAGGAGTAAAAATTTCGAGGTTCTAGGTTTTAGTTCCGGTCGAAAATTCTTTCTTAAGCTTTGTTGTTTATTCTCTTTGGATTATTACAGAAGCAAGAGTTGTGTATATCTGATTTCTTTCCACTGTTACATTGAGGAATTATTTTAAAGAAGCTTATGTTTTCCAAGTTCTCTTTGGTTTGGATCATCGCTGCCTACCAAGTGCTTTTGAAGCTCATATTTCGGTCGTTTGCTTGTCCCTGAATTTCGAGGCTTGTTTCTGCTTCAATAGTTGGATTTCATTTTTTTTTCGCATATCATTTGACCGAAATTTCATCTTCAAATCTGATTGATTATGTCTCCGTTTGAGCTTCTACAAAATCGAAGTTGTTGAGTTCAGTCCGATCCGATTTCAGTCTTCGTTGAAGGGTCGAGTTTGTGTCGTTGAGGTTTCCGATCTGATACTGAACATCCCTCATATGAGCTCGAGGTCTTGTGAATCGGAAGTGTGGCTGTTTGAGGTCTGTTGCCATTTTTAGTTTAATATTTTCTCAATGCTCTTGTTTCTTTGACGAATATAACTGGCGCATGACTATTTGGTTGTTTTGTGTTTGGTTTAAAACTTTCTCTTAATTTGTTTGATTATGCTTAGTTTGAATATGATACAATAGATGGAATAGAAATGAATTGGTTGGTCAGTTTTAGGGTGACGAGCATGATGTGTTTGGCGTAATAAGTTTGGGTGAAATTGATTGAGGTGTGTCATGCCAAACAAAAATGATAATTGCGTGGCCCTCGCTTTATTTAATCTCAAATTGATCCTTAGAATTCGAGGCGTTCCATTTAGAAAACTTTCATGGCCTTCGCAAAATTGCAAACGTGTAGTTGCTTTAGGCACGTTATTTTAATAATTTTACTTTCCTAAATACGGGTGCACATTTATGTGACCCAAATACAAATCTTAACGGAGTGGAAATGTGTTGACAACCACGGGTGCACTGGTGCGACGTGGTTCGAGATGCATTTTCACGACGTTGCAATTCTTAATAAATA